>JAJOZX010001203.1:372500-632500 GCA_023014485.1 Bathynomus jamesi | reverse complement strand
TGTGTCACAAATTGGGGATTAGCCAATCAAATGTTCACGAATCAGCCTAAGGAGTTTTTGGAAGTTTATAAAGAAGCTACAAGTCAGCGTTACGGATATTTGCTTTGTGACTTTCACCCGCGAAACACGTTTAGGATGCTTCTTAGGACGAATATATTCCCAAACGAGACTGACACGGTGTATATTCCAGAATGACAAATAGGCTAAAGAAATACAGTGACTTAATAAAAATCTATCATCGATTGCCCTAAGCATTGCAGCAGATGTTTGTCAAAAATATCGACTCGGACTTTTTTAAATGCATCTATGAAATCTGCCTTAATGTTATAAAATGTAACGTGCCAATGAAATCCCCTCAGAAGGCTCGCCTACGTCGTTACAAGAACATAATACGTACGCTCGCTCGTAAAAGTCAAACTGTGAAGAAGAAAGAGCGAATTAGTGTAGAAAGACGGGGATCATTCCTCCCCATCTTATTTTCAGTTTTGGGACATTTATTGACTAGATTAATATAATGAAGTAAGTGATAGTGATTCCGCACGAGGTGTATGCTTCACTGCAAAGTTCAGAGAGTCCAGACACGGTTCTAGAACCTCGTAAAAGCAGATTTAAAAGAATGGAAAGCGAATTGATAGATCTATTAAAAAGTTAAAAGTCACCTGATGAGAAAAGAATTTTGTACCAAGAGACTGTACAGAAATTTCTTCATGAGTACGAAGATTATAAGAATCCGACAGAGATCCCCGTGGTTATTAGGCACAGCGCGAGCAACGATGAGCATGGCGACATAGGACCTGTGGCCGACGTTAGAGATGACTAGCCAAGAATAACGGAACGCAACACATCGAGCATGTTTTAAAAAGCAGTCTCCCACATACATTGAGGAATAAAGGCCTAAGTCTCTATAATCTATTGAGTGAGGACTCCATCATACAGTGGACCGATACAGGCGAGATCATTGTTGAAGGAACAATGGTACATGGATCGAATATCGTTGACATTGTCCATGATCTGGTGAGAAAGTGGGACAGGCCCTCACCATCAGGATGGAAGCATATTAAAGCAAGACTACAACAAATAAATGTCCCCAAAACATTGATAGGAAATCTGAATAGGTTAAAAGACTTGGAGCAAGTCTCGCATGTGCCACAACTGAGTACGCCATCACCTCCAACAGTAGCATCTCTGAAGAGGAGAAAGAAGAGACCAAACAACAACGGCCAACCCTATCCACGTGTCTCTAAAATACGCAAATGGCTAACATATTAAGAAAACGCTATTATGACATTTCTAGCCCAGCCTCCTATGGCGGTGTTGATAGACTGTACAGAGGTGTTTACAATGATGGAGTAGGGAAAAAGATGTTGAGAGGTTTTTGCGGGAGCAGGATGCTTATACACTTCATAAGCCGGTGAGAAAAAGGTTTAAAACAGCCAGGACAACAGCGGCTTCGATTGACTCTATTTGGCAAGCGGATTTAACAGACATGCAAAGATATTCAGTATATAATGATGGCTATCGCTACATCCTATTCATAATAGATGTATTCTCTAGATATCTGTGGCTAATTCCTCTGAAAAATAAATCGCCTGAAACAGTTGCTAAAGCTACCAAAACGCTGATGTTGAAAGAAAACAGGGTTCCAGGCTATTTTTGTACGGATATGGGGAAAGAATTTATAGGCCGAGCTTTTCAGAACATGTTGGCAGAGTTTAATATCAGTTACTACACTAGCAATTCTATACATAAGGCCTCTTTAGCTGAAAGAGTTCAACGTACCATAAAGGAACGCATGCATCGCTATTTTACACATAAAAACACATACAGATTATAAACATTCTGGATCATTGGCCTCGTCATACAACCGTTCACACCATCGCGCGATTGGGCAACACCTAACGAGGTTTTAGAAAGAGGTACGCACAGAGTGTGAGGTGAGAAGAGATATTCGTAGAGCACCGCCACACTCTACACGTTTCAAAATCAATGATTATGTAAGGCTATCGCGTTCGGAAATAAATTCGCGAAGGGATTTGAGCAAGGATGGACACGTGAATTTTTAAAGTTAGGGCTATGAGACCTAAAGGCGAGATAATGATGTATTACGTTGAAGATTTGAATGGGAAGAAATCGCAGGAGGCTTTTACCGCGAGGAGTTGCAGAAAGTGACATTTAATTTAGGAAAAAATGTGTTTAAAATTGAAAAATTTAGGCAGCAAAGGTTCAGGAAAGAGAAAAATGTACCTGGTGAAATGGCTAGGGTACCCAAAAGCTTCAACACCTATATAAAAGCTGATGCAATAATGAAGCTTAAATAGTATACAACATGGCGCCTAACCACTTCTATGTCACACTCCCGTCCTCTTCTCTCTGTCTGTACATCCTAACAACACACTAGCCAACTTTGTAACAGAACTCCATGGGCCCATTGAATTGGAACGTGATTCGTATGAGGTGGGTTATGCGAAATTCAGCTATCCACCAGCTTCTTAAGTATTGATTATAAAGAACCCGTTTTTACGGTTCTTAGAGATCGTGATGAGTGTGAAAAGGCAGGGGTAATTAGGGATGAAACCATGCGTGCCGCCCGGAGTGGGGAGGCCCTGTATTACACACAGTAGTAACACTAGGCCGGGTCGTTATGGTGCGGCCGAGGATGTTGTGAGAGACTTAAACGGAAGTTTAAAAAGCTCAAATCTTACGGCTGATTTAGTATACGAAATCGTAAACAAAAAACCCCTGCACATGCTCTGACCATAAAATCACAGGATAATTGAAATATTAAAAACAAAGGATTGTTCCAAATTATAACTGAGGGCCGATATGGAGCAGCGTTCCAAAGAGATAACTTTCACGAGGCACAACATGACTTGTCCAGCTTAATGTATCAGTTGAAATTGGAGAAATTGGGTGATGGCTATCCATCCCCAGACATGTGCTATATTTCCAGCAATATCGTGGAGCATCAATTTGTTGTGGATACCCAGGCGCGTCTGCTCCGCATTGCACACATTCCCAACCATAGAGGGAAGAGCTCGAGCATTACATTTGACAACCCAATTATGTGAATGTTGCGACTAATCTACTAAGAAATATCTCAATATATATAAGAACGATTGAGGGAAAAAATTTCCCATTCGGTGATGGGAGCTTAACAGTGAAGCTACACTTTCGTTGCACTGAGTTATAATGACCCGAAGGCCTTTCACAGTCTATCGAGGGGTGAGATATCAGCGTGGGAGTGGGCCTGGATCTATTTTATCAACCATACGCACGGCTGTCCCATTGCTGAAGAGGGGCGCCAGTTACCTCGGGAGGAAAGCGTTACAATCAGGTTTTAACGCGGTAGAAGACATAATGGGTGAAGCTAAACCTAAAGAAGCTCTAATAAAACATTTAAAACGTACACTGGACGAAATCATCAAAGATAAAAAGAGAAATATGCGTGGTGGCGGAAAGAAGAAGAGGGCTGTCCGGAAGGGGTTACCAACACGTGGCGCTAAACGTGAAAGGAATCAAAAAAGAAGTGTTCGAAGCGAATGAAACCTATGGTTGATCATTTTTTAACTGATATAAGCTGATGACATTGCTCTCACGAATCATGGGCTGATTACTACTTGTCGAGAGAGGTGGCACTGTTTCTGACTCGTCATGGCACGCTTCTTCCATCCGTGTAGTTCACAATGTTGTAAATCAGAGCTGTCCCTCTTTGATATGCCCCCAACACAAGTTTCTATTGAGCACAGTGACTTTATTACAGTTAGCCCATTAAGCACAATTAGTTCCCCGAGTGCCCCTGAATTCGTGATACCCAGCTCAGGCCCTTACCTTTTTGATCGAAGCTGCATACACATGTACGCTGAACTACGTATAGACCATTCTGATGGAACGGACTGCGATTAAAATTATTTTGCATACCCTGAAACCAACTTTCTGCACTCCATATTCAGTCAGTGTGAGGTGTATTTAAACCAGGTCAACATTTCGGCAGGAACGGGTTATTATCACTTACGAGCCTATCTGTAAAATGTCCTCAACTTTTCAAAAGAAGCGAAGGATACCTTTTTAACTGCCGAGGGCTATTATCAGACTACAGACGAAAGTAATATAAAGGATAAATTTAAAAATTCTGAAAAGAAGATATACGAGTGTTTTCGACGTCTGCATACAGACTTCACGTTCCAGAAGAAACTGCTTATGAATGAGGTGGATATGAAATTAAAGCTCACTCGCACGAATCCTGAGATCTGCATAAATCTGGGGCCTGATCAAGAAGAGGGCGCAAAACCCGTTGTGATTTACATTATGGAAACATATCTGCGCGTACGGCATTGGGGTAACGCAGAAAGTATTCATCGATCAATTTAACCTTTACCCGTTTGATATCACACCAGACTTATCTGCTAGTGTAAATACACACTTTAGTCCACAACAAAGTGGGAACACCTCAGTCAGATTGGAATTCGCCAGCCCGATAGACGCGCATATTAGTGTACTAGTATACCTCGAATCACAAGCTCTAATTAAAATTGACCGCTTCAGGAATGTAGTCACTGACTTTTAAAATGGACACAAATACATTCCAGAAAGTAATGAAAAGTAACCAAATCACACGCTCCAAATTTATCGGTGTGTTTACGAAGAATGGAACATTGAAATTACCAACTACGAGAAAATGCGGGGAATTATTGTCAATACAGACATTGTTCGGGGGGAGGGGATTCATTGGTTTGCAATATATTTTAAAAATAGGGAAAGAATGTATTATTTTAATTCACTGGGGACTCATCTCTGGAGTGACCCTATTGTAAAATTTCTCGAACAGTTGCATATCCTTGAAATTGTCTGGAATCCCCACCGATTACAATGATATTTTAGTAATACTTGAGGGATGTATTGGTTTTCATTTCTCCTGCACATGTCACGTGGAAAGAGATTTATAGATTTTTTAAAATTATTCGATTTGTGCGACACTGAGCTGAATAATGAATTGGTATGCAGACAGATAAAAAGCCGTTTTCCGTTTGTGTGCACTCGATGTACAGTATTGTGTAAAGTTTTACGCGTGCATATATAATTGTAACAATATTGTGTAAAATATAAGATGTCTCCATTAATGTTAGTCTTATTTAATGGATGCTAGTTCTGTAAGCTGAATTGTACTAAAACATGATTTCTATCATTTAATAACTTGATGAAAATACAATGTGTCTTGTTCTTAACCAAAGAAGCTTACATTAGTTCCTCCATGACCTGGCAATCGTTGGACCGGATGTGAACCAATACTTCGACCTCGGTGTTCATGTCAGTGGCTCGAGTATCCAGTAAAACCTCGAAATCGCCGTCGGTCATTTGCTTTTCTTCAAAGCTGCCACGAAAAGTAGCTATAATACGATCGAGTTCCGCATTGGGCCTATAAGGAGAAAGGATAATTAACTTGATTAGTTCATACATTTTCTGAACCTTTTTAAATTAAAATCCATTTGTTCCATATATATATATATATATATATATATATAGTTGAGGATACATGCTATTTTACAGCTAGTTCTGTAAGCTGAATTGTACTAAAACATGATTTCTATCATTTAATAACTTGATGAAAATACAATGTGTCTTGTTCTTAACCAAAGAAGCTTACATTAGTTCCTCCATGACCTGGCAATCGTTGGACCGGATGTGAACCAATACTTCGACCTCGGTGTTCATGTCAGTGGCTCGAGTATCCAGTAAAACCTCGAAATCGCCGTCGGTCATTTGCTTTTCTTCAAAGCTGCCACGAAAAGTAGCTATAATACGATCGAGTTCCGCATTGGGCCTATAAGGAGAAAGGATAATTAACTTGATTAGTTCATACATTTTCTGAACCTTTTTAAATTAAAATCCATTTGTTCCATATATATATAATATATATATATATATATAGTTGAGGATACATGCTATTTTAATGAAAAATTTCACAAACTAATTTTAAATAAATGTTAACACGTAATTATTTGATAAACAAAATTCACTCTCTAAATACGTAATGGAATACCGGATCAGATAATAAACACAAAGCAACTAGCCTAACTGAGCACAAAAGGAAGATTAGCTGGATGTGCTACACATCATCTGCCAGCACCGGGTCATGAACCCGGGACCACAGCAATTCTTTAAAGTTTTAGTAATTCTAAAAACCAACCTGTAGAACTTACTATAAGTTTTTAAGGTAACACGTACAGGGAAATAAGCACGTAATAAAATTTCACTTTCAAAGAATAACTTCATTGCATAATAAAATTCACTGTCTAAATGACATTCTTAGGAAGGAAGATTAGCGGGGCAACTAAGCCCTGTCGCAGAGTGTCGAACCCCTGGCAGATATGCAGATATCCTCTCACTTCGTTTATTATGGCTTTTATAAATTAACTAACACTTGCAAGGGTTAAGCACTGAATGATACGATGTATATAACCCGAGAATGAATCACAAACTAAATTATTACGTAATTACTCATATCTCGAGGGTAGTCTTCTGCTGGTTCAAACGGAGGATCATTGCAGATATCATTTACGTTTTGTGTCGATAGAAGGTTTCTTCTATCAATCGCTGCAAAAAGCTGGAGTGTGACCTCTGTAGACGGGTCCCCGACTTCAAACATCTGTGGGGAAGAGTAGAGGTCTGGCTGACTGGAAGTGTCCATGCTTGATGGTTTAGCGTGTTATTCACAGGTAGAAATAGCAGCTGTTATGGCACGATCTGCTTGTGGGTCCCACTTTTATGTGGTACGACGCCCATTTGTACCCAGAGATTAGAAAGCCAATCACAAGCTCGCTCACATCCTAATTGAACATACAGTGGGCGGTGCTTAGCTTTTTCTACGATAGTCAACTCTACGCATGCACAGAGAGAGAGAGAGAGAGAGAGAGAGAAGAGAGTTTTCAGTGTATATATCATATTTAAGGGAATTTCGGAAACAGCAAAAACCATTTCATAAGGTAAGGATGTTTTTCAATAAACTTTAAAAGAGAAGTTTTCAGTGTATATATTTAAGGGAATTTCGGAAAGAGCAAATGCATTTCATAAGGCAAGGATGTTTTTCAATAAACTTTAAAAGAGAGAGAAGTTTTCAGTGTAATGTACATATTTAAGGGAATTTCGGAAACAGCAAAAAGCATTTCATGAGGCAAGGATGTTTTTCAAAAACTTTAAAAGATAGAGAAGTAAGTTTTCAGTGTATATATTTAAGGGGATTTTGGAAAGAGCACTTCATTTTCAAGGTTGTTTTTCAATAAACTTTTGAAGATAGAGAAGTAAATTTTCATTGTATATATTTAAAGGAATTTTGGAAACAGCACTTCATAAGACAAGAATGTTTTTGAATAAACTTTATTTAAGTTTTCCCTATGAATTATTATTTAACATTTAGGGATCCTGTAATAAAAAGAATCCTTTTATAATGTATTAAATATTAATATAATTGATAGTGCGAGTATATTAGTAGGCAACCTTTTGCATATGCTCAGGGAGTAAAACTATATTAATTTTATTTATTGAATTGTAGAAGGTGCAATTAAATGAGTTATACCATAAATTCCATTGTTTATAAATACGAGTAGAAAAGGATATTTATTGGGCAAGCCTTACTAAATCTATAATGAATATTCTAAGTATTATAATTGTTTAAATGCTGAATTTTATAGTTTGGGAGAATTTAATGAATTATGTCTGGTACTGCGTTAGTTCGATGCCTTCTGAATTGTAATTAAGTCCACAACTGAGAAGGTCTATGTTCTATTCTTGAAAAACAACCCACCTTTATGATCCGCTGTTTATTGTCTATGCTTAAATTGATTTGTAAATGAGTACTGGAGGTTTTTGGCAACTTTTGTGATACATGCCATATTTATTGGGTACACCATACTAAATCTATAATGAATATTCTAAGTAATATAATTGTTTAAATGCTGAATTTTATAGTTTGGGAGAATTTAATGTAAAATAAGTCTAGTGCTGCGTTAGTTCGAATTATTCTTGTACGTACAAATAACAGAATTAATTCAATGCATAGCGCAAACTAGCATCTAATCATAAAACATGATGGGTAAAATGCGAAAAGTAATTGGGTAAAAGATGAAAAATGACAGTTACCCCCTAATTTAATTTCTATTTTGTTTTAAAAATCATATTAATACTTTTTATGTTAAAATTTAAGGATAAGATTGTATATTATGGCGAAAATCTGTTTTGGCATTAAACTTGGTTTATCTTATTCGATTTTTTGTTTAAAAGATCGTCTACCAAACGTCAAAGTGGCCTCGTGGTGTTCCACCATGAGAAGATCAATAGAAAAACTCTTAGCGGTGCCCTTTTTTTGAGACCTTGTCGGTCTACCCCTTGGTCCCATAAACGTATTTGTTTATGTTTAATAACTGTCTATTGGGCCATATTTAGAGACTTTGTCTGCCTATCAGGAGCTGGTAAGTAAAGCGGTGGTGGTGCTTGTGGTGGTGGTTGTGTAATACTGCTGAGGGGTCTTAAGGTCGAGACGCTTGGTTGTAGCCCTCATATCGGTAACGTGCTGTTGATGGGATGAGCTCCTAAAAGTCTATACTTAGACGATTGGTAGTGATGTGGTGGTTATGTTCGTGTATATTTTGCTATTGGGGTTTTACATGCATCTGTTTATATATATATATATATATATATATATATACATATATATATAGATATATATATATATACATATATATATATGTGTGTGTGTGTGTGTGTAATAATAACGGATCTATGGGCGTATAGTCTGGGAGTGTATGTGCGTTTGTGTGCGTTTTTAATTCGTTCGAAGGTTATCAATATATACAGGCCATTTATGCCTCCTAAGCCAACTGGCGGATTAAGTCAACTGCCAACTGGTTGATTAAGCCAAATGGCGGATTTCGAGTTCTAAGCCGAGTGATGCTACCTGAGCTCTCACTAAGCTTCTGCATCTCGTAGAAGCTGGATGGTCTCTTCCTCTCTCTCTCCTCTCTCTCTCTTAGGTTAGGTATACCCCTTTGGGGGATGAGGCCGTCCCAACTTCTCCCCGAAAGAGGTTAGGTGGACTCCCCCAGCTGAGGGACATATTGCTGGCGGAGTTCCCCCCTTTTTTTGGCACCCTTTTGGTTGGCACTGGGGGAGGGGGTTGGCACCTTAAAACAAGGGGGTGGGTTGGGGGCATTGGCACTCATATGATCAACATTGCAATTGCTCTGCACTCTAACTTTTTGTGGCCATACTACTGTCCAGTATTGAAATCAGGCAGCTCAGATTCTATATCCAATTACCGGCCAATTTCCAAGTTACTAATTTTGGGTAAAGTATTTGAAAGAATCGTATACAATAGACGAATCAAATTGTTAGCTAAATATGACATCCAAGCAAAAACACAATTTGGGTTTAGAGAAGGCCATACCACAGAAGACGCCATCAACATGCTATTAGAAAATATCTATAAAAACCTAAACTACAAAAAACACAATCTTAGTTTTCCTTAACCTGTCGAAAGCCTTTGATACGCTCTCACGTGATATCTTACTAGATAAATTAAACATTGTTGTAACCGTAAAATTGGCATGCCGAAATCTTTTGTAAAATAAAAACAAAAATTTTAGTTTTAAGGTTTCGTTGTTTAGATCTCGAGAGCAAGGTGGTTTGGCTTATGAATATTCATAAATGAATAAATTAAAAAATGTTTCAGAGGAGGTCGCGGTCGTTCTATTTTCATTCAGAGTTCTCATGAGGATAGTAAGGCCGAACCGCATTGTAATCGAGATTTATAACCGTGACCCGACCTTCCAAAGGGAAGGGCAAACCAGCGGATTTGGATTCAGATGTAAAATGGTTGGTTTCTCCTTCGCTGGGTCGTGCAACTTTTGGGAGACAGATTCGAAGCCACTTGCTAAATTTGACCATGAGGTTGGTCTTAAATTTGGGAAATCAAGTAGCTTCGAAGGAATAACTATTTAAATGTATTTCTGGAAAAAGAAGGGGTCTATACCCGGAAGTGGGAACACGGTCCAATGGAAGGACAGTGATTCTGGGAACGCCCGGTACAGATTCTTTCTTTCCTTATGTGTGGAGGAGGGCCTTCAGGGGGAGGGGCCGCCTTGTGTAAAATAAATATGTTGATAGGTCCTTCAAAATATTAGAAGGCGTGGTCCTTAAAAATTGTAAAGTAGATTTGAGATTTTTAAGTCAGTTGTGGTTCGTCCTCCTGAAGTTCAAAGTGGCTTGTAAAACTAACTCTTTAAAAACTCTGTGGTGTGATCGAGAAAAATTCAAAGTCGAGTTAAGACTGTCTCCCGTTATATTTAAAAATTTGAATCCTTTCGTTGGTGTACGCGAACTTACATAAGAACTTATTGTTAGCGACCAGGAAAAAGGGAACTTGGTGGGATCCTTTTAAATTTAAATTTTTCTGTTTTGCATCAAATATGCAACTTAAAGTTTACGTCATATTAGAGTTCCTCAGAAACCATTCGCGATTCAGTGTTGGAGTGGGCTTGGGGGAAGCCAGGGAAGTGTTACATAACTCTTTCGTTATTGTACGAGGAAACATAATTGAATGGACGGACTTTTTTCCTGGAAATGAATCTGCAGTCCTTACGCAGAACCGTCGAGAATAACTTTCCAGCTGGTTGTAAGCAATCAATTTTTCGAATTCCTTCGTCGATTTCGACAATTTCATTTAGTGCTAATTATTTTGTTACACGCAAATAAAAAAAAAACCCTCTGTATAAAATATTTTTTTTAGACTTAAATATTTGTAAACATTTTCTGTAAAGGAAAAATTTGATTTTTTTCTGTTTAACAAAATTTGTAATCATACATCAGCTTATTTCTTTGAATGTATATACTAATTGAAATGGAATTGAATAAACTTTATAAGAGGGAGTGTGTCGTTTCTCTGCTACCTTGCAATAGGCCTCTCTTGTAAGCTGAGGGAAATTAATATTGAAAGTTTAAAAATTCAAAGTAGGCTTCAAGTAAGCCGAGGGAAAATACGCGTATAAAATTAAAGGGCTATCCGAGTGGATAGGCAGAGTCATCCGGAAACCAACAAACACGCGCGTAAGAAATAAGTGCAATTGTAAAAGGTGCGCACTACGGAAGTTAAAGGGTTGCGCACGACATAAGTGGTGTCAGTGAAGTGAAATCGGAAAAGAGTGTGCACCACATAAATTAAAGGGTTGCGCACCACAACACATATGGCATAAGGGGAAATATGCTAAATTGGTTTAATTAAGTCATATCTCTCTAATCGTCAGCAGTATATTAAAGTAAATGACATTTCATCAGAATATGTTGTATTGGAAAGTGGGGTTCCACAAGGATCTATCCTTGGACCCTTACTCTTCTTAATGCATGTAAATGCTTTTCATTGACCAACAACAAGAGGCTGTATTCATTATGCAGATGATACAACACTCACTTCTACACAACACGATATCAACTACCTAATGAACGAAGTGAACAGGCAATTAGATCATATCTGTAAATGGATGTGTGCAAATAGGCTTTTACGAAACTTGACAAAATCATCATATATGATTGTAACTAAAAAAATTGCAATCGTGCGATAATTGGAAACACTCCTCTTGCAAAAGTAAATGAAGTTAAAGATTCTGAGATCAAGTTAGATGAAAAAATTAAATTTTAAAAGCCACATACAACATATCAAATAAAAAATATCTCGGTTTCTCTACATGATATTTAAACTAAAAAAAAAAAAATTCCCAAAAATGCCCTTCTCACACTGTATTACTCATTTATTCATCTACACTTACAATGTGGAATCACAGCATGGGTTGGTATAAAGAATTATATACGATATCCGCTAGAAGTAATCCATAAAAAATGTTTACGAACTCTCTCAGACAATGATAACAGACTTTCTCATACCTCTCCATTGTTCAGAAACTTAAACATTCAAAAAGTAAATGATCTGTATAAACTTACTCTCAGTATCAGTATGTACAAAGTTGCTAATAATAGAAACTATACTTCGCCCATTCACAGGGCGAACCAACCATAATCATAATACAAGGCTTCCGAATGATTTAATACATAAACCAAATTATTCCATGCAAATTGCAGGAAATGCTCTCTCCAACAAAGGGGCAGATATCTGGAACGCTATAACTATAAATATCAGACAAGCACCATCATTAATTTCGTTTCGCAACTCACTAAAGAAACACTTTATTAACTCCTATTAATGTATGTGTGTATATGCATATATATTGCAACTTGGAGATATTACTAAACAATGAATATCACCTATTATATATATAAAATTCACAATCTTAAATTGGATACAAATACAAACTATATAAATCCTATGTTAAAAGTTTCCATTATACGAGTATTACGCCATAGTTATAATGTGCCTCATTTATCTGCATTTTTGTAACTCTAAGACTGCATCATCATTTCTAATTTGTAATATAAGAAATTAATTATTATCGGTATTTCAACATGTTCTGTTTCCCGTATTGTTTACCATTTTTCTTTTCTATTATTTCTATTATTATTTCTATTATCATACCGTATCATACCTCTTCTCTTTTTATTATTTCAAAGATTATTTCAATTTTCATTTGTAATGACAGAGTTAACTAATTGCAACTTTATTTTATTTTTTACTAATTATACTGATATTTCTTATTTTCCTTTGTAAAAATAGAAATGAATCTCAAAGATTTTTGCTTGAAAAGCTGTCATGCTTCCCAACACCATACTCAGATAAGAATAGTGTAATTAAAAGGTTTGTCACAGAAAAAAAACAAAAATACAAATTTAAACGTTAATGCCAAGATTGTGTAAACCTACTGTATATGGATGTAATGTATATCTTGTGTGATGAGTTCTTTCTGAATAAAGAGTATTATTATTATTATTATTATTACTATTATTATTAGGGTAAAAATGGCAGTAGTGAACTTACACATCAACAGGACTTAATTAACTCCGCACTTTTTTGTGATTTGCGAAATACATTTAGTGATGAAGCTTACCTGATATGCATGAGAATTGCATTACATACATCTGCCGCCCCTTTGAAAGCAAGTGTGTTTCCTGCAGTTTCTATTGTATACAACGGATTGTGTATAAAATTACAGGGCAGTATGGTGTTATAACGAGGGTGTATTTGATGGGGGGAGGGGGTTGACTGCTCTCTGAATGGGTGATGTATGTTAATTTTTGTTGATAATTTTGAATGACCTACAGCAGATTGTACAGCACCCAACTCGTATTCCCGATCGCCTTCGAGATAGGCCCAACATTCTGCATTTTTTTTCACCTTTCATCCTTCTTATTCTGTCAAACTTTATTCCTCGTGGGGCTCCTCCGACACCACTCTTCTATCTGTTTCCTGTCCTATCGCTCCAAATCGGCATTTGGATCCTCCCAAGAGCAGACGCCTTTGGCACTTTGGCGCCGCTGATTTGGGTCCCTTAGGCAGTACTTCTGTGATTTCCCATGGAATGATCACTGCTTCTGTGGCCGGTGACATTCCGAGTGTGCTGAGCACATCACGGAGGTGATTCTCTCGGGCATGTAGGCGTACATTCCATATTCTATTCCTTCCTCTAATGAAAAGTAACCTTGATTTAACTTTAATTGTT
Organism: Bathynomus jamesi; assembly: GCA_023014485.1. NCBI lineage: Eukaryota > Metazoa > Arthropoda > Malacostraca > Isopoda > Cirolanidae > Bathynomus > Bathynomus jamesi. The sequence goes on along the minus strand of JAJOZX010001203.1, from coordinate 618,848 downwards.
CTAATGCTATCCGAAACAGAGAGGAGGCCTTCAGAAGGTACCGTCGCCATCCAACTCCTGATTCTCATTTAGCTTATATTTTTGCCTGAAGTCCTGCAAAATCCGTTCTTCGACTCGCCAAAAGTTCCTTTATCCGATAAAAATGTGAAAATCTATCCAATTCTAATTCTTCTCGCACTTTCTGGCATCCAGCTAAAAACCTTTCCAACATCTTTACTTCTTCTTTCCTTCCTCTTTTCCATTTCGATGGCTTAGTTGCCGTCTTTTCTACTGATAAAGCTGAACTCTTCGCTCAAACTTTCTCTTCCAACTCAATCCTGGACGATTCCGATGCTGTTCCTCCATCTCCTCCTCCCTCCGACTTAATTATATCTGAAATTAGAATCTCTTCTAAAGGTGTTCATTTTGCACTGTCTGGGCTCAACTCTAAGAAGGAGTACGGACCTGATGGTGTTCGTCTTGTTCAAAGTTTTTTAATCTATCCTGAATAGGAAGATTCTTAAACACCTCTCTTCTCACAATCTTCTTTCAAATCGTTAGTATGGGTTCCGAAAGGGACGCTCTACTGGTGATCTTCTTGCATATCTCTGACTTTGTCATCCTCCTTTCTAATTGCGCTAGCGTCTGGCACAAATCCTTAATCTCCAAACTGCCCTTCTTCGGTTTCTATCCTTGCATCTGTGCCTTCAGCTCTGATTTCCTTTCTGGTGGATCTATAGCTGCTGTTGTAGATGGCCACTGTTCTTCTCGTAAACGTAGTAACAGTGGTGTTCCTTAGGGTTCTGTCCTGTCACTCTCTTTTTTTTATTTATCAATGATTTATTAAATCGCACTTCCTACCCTATCCACTTATATGCCGATGATTCCACTCTTCATTTCACCCGCTTTCCAAAGTGTCCCTCTCAACAGTCGCTCCATGCTTTGCGTAGGACGGCTATGGTACACCTGCCTCTGATCTTTCTACTATCTGTGGCAGAGAAAACCTTCTGGCTTTCACTGTTTCAAAAACTCAGTTCCTCCATTTGTCTACTCGTCACAGTCTAACACAAGACCAGGGGCGGACTGACAACAACCTGGGCCCTCGGGCATAATGAGGTCCTGGGCTCCTTGAAATCCGATTTTTGTTCATATTACAGTTCGATAAGACACCTGACAACACTCTCACTGTTTTATCATGACTGCGGGCCGGGACCGCCGGGACCCCTAATGGCCCGGGCTCTCGGTCCATGCCCGATTGCCCGACAGCTCAGTCCACCCCTGCACAAGACTATCCCTTTCAAAAATACACAGCTCAATCCTTCCTCTTCTCTTAACATTCTTGATGTTTCCTTTTCTCTTGATATTTCCTGGAAAGATCACACATATTCTTCTTGCAAAACAACTTCTAAGAAGTTAGGTGTGTTGTACCACTTCCACAGTTTTTTTAACTCCCACTCAGTTGCTCTCTGTTCTGTTCAATGGGTTTGTCCGTCCCTGTTTAGAGTACGCTTCTTATGCGTGTGGTGGCTCAACCCACACAGCCGTACTTGACCGGGTGGAATCAAATGCTTTTCGTCTCATCAGTTCCCCGCCTCTTACTGACTGTCTTTAATGCCTCTCTTTTCCTTCAACGTTGATTCACTCTCTCTATACTATCGCTATTATAATGGACACTGTTCTTCTGAACTCTCTAACTGCATGCCTCCTCCTTTAAGGAGAGCACGAAGTACCAGACTTTCTACACATTTTCATTCCTTTTCTGTCCAACTCTCTAACGCAAGAGTTAATCGGTATTTTCAGTCTTTCATCTAGTCAACCTGTCACCTCTGAACAATCTTCCACAATCCATCCTTTCTCCTGTATATATATACACACACATATATATATATATACATCAGTGGCGTGCGGTGATTTTTCGTCAAGGGGAAGCAATTCAAGCAAAAACAACAAAGATTATATAAAATAAAAATAAAACTTTAAAATACTCGTATATAATAAAAACAAAACACATATAATCATCTACTTACTTTACTTATAGGTTAATTCTATTCTTCTTTCTTTTTTATTAAATATATATATTATTTCTTCGTAAAAGGCATCGGTTTTCATATCCTTAAGAAGCTTTTTCTCAATTGAGATTAAAGCTAAACTTGCAAGCCTTTCTTACCCTTGCGCATTTCTAGCGTAGTTATGTATTCGCTTTAAATGAGAGAATGACAGCAGACAGCACGTACAGTTGCCAGATATTTCAAGAAAATTAACTATAAGATCTGGACTGCGATTTCTAAATTGCTTCCTTTTTGACATAGGGAAGGATAAAATAACGATAAATATATATTCTTTTTCGCTTAACGTGGCCATGGAATTTTTTAGTAGAAAAACTATATATGAAACTTGTTGTATTCAATAAATACTACATTATTAAACATTAAATGAGTTTTTAGAATGGAAAGAAACAATTTGTAACAGTAAAAAAAAGCGAAAGTCATTGGGAAAAAGGATACATTTCGTCAATTGTTGTCCAACTCGAGATTTTTTGCGTCAGCTTTCTTAACGGTTTTTGCACGAACGGCAACCAATGTATATATGTACTATGTATCCACCTGATTACCAATCAAATGCTATAAATAGTATAATAAAATGATTTTGTACAAATTATTAACACATATTGAACTGTTTAAACTTTAAAGTATAATACAGCATTTTCTTCTTTCTTTGAATAGGGAAGCATTGCTTCCCTTGCTTCCATGGACCGCACGCCACTGATATATATATATATATATTTATTTGTTTGGAAGTTATCATTCCCTGAATGATGTTCTTTGGAGTGACAGGTGAAGGCAAAGTCTATCGGACAATGCCAGTATATCATAATTTGACATAGTTTGTCCAGCATGGCTATTCATCCAGGCATCAGATGCTACTCGAACATATTTCTTGAGTGGTCCATAGATAAATATATTAAGAGGTTGAAGTTTGTAGAAAGTATGTGGTGGAAACGACAATAGAATTTCTCTCTTTTCCTTGGCCAAGCCTATTAACCTCTAGATCTAAATAACCTCTAGATTTAAATGTGATTCATGGTTGTCCAAAAGTAGTAGCACGGGGTTGTCCTTGATGGGTCTCACATGATGAATGAAATATTTCATGAACTCAAGGAAGTGTGTGGCTGTCATCCATCCCGTTCTGTTGGCTGTCCCAATGCAGCCTGGTGGCCCATCTCGTATAAAGTGATCTCGATAGTTTACCTGTGGAAATATAAACACTGGCGTATATTTTTTTCACAAGCACTGATAGCAAAGTAACAGTGACTAAGGATCCCCCGTCTCACCAGACGTCATTACTCCAACCTGTTTCTGACCTTTCTAGCTACAATTCGATCTGGTTTGTGTAGAGTGGTCACCCCTGTTTCATCGTCATTCCAAATATCGGAAGGAGTCATGTCATAGCAACGTTCAATTTTTCCTAGTTGTCAAAAACTGTTTCTACATTATGGCGGTTAAAGCTAGTAGCCCGGCTCAAACTTGTTGCCTCTGGAGACCGCAAAGACAAGTTGGCATGCCTCTTGATAAATCCTGAAAACCAGTCAGGACCAGCCATTCGGATTTTATCCCACGAGGGTGTCATTTTGATTTGGTATTGCTTAGCCAGCTGAAAAGTTAACTTCCTAACTTCCTGAAGTGCCAAACCAAATAATATTTCGGAAGAAGGAAGAAGATATTTCTGTTTCTTAAATATCTGTGAAAACCTGACGTGGTCGCATGTAACCCACTCTGGGCTCATCGACTTGTGCATTTGTTTCTCCTTTAACATTATTGCTCCCTGAAAATATAGAATACCCAGGTGTTAGCTTCAGAGAAAATTTAAAATGAAGCAGGCTTAGACTTACTTGCCTTTTAAGAGTCATCAGATTACAAATATTGTCGCATTGAGTTTTTATTCACATGTAATGTAGGCTATGGATTTTAGGGTGAATCTTATGAAAAGTAAAACGAATTAAAATCACCCTCACAAAGAAAGAATATCTATATAATATCAATAACCCACCTTTTTTAAGTTCATGACAAATCTGTGCAGTATTACGTGACAAAAATTAAAATCTTTGGCCACAGACCGGCAAGATTGGCCTTGCTGAACCAAGGCAGCGGCACGTTTCATAGTTTCTATAGATGTGTTGTCTCGCTCACTTTTTCTTTTGATGGTGCGCATCTGCTATAGATAATAAAGGAAAAACAGATTAGACCTGCAACCAAAGTTTTAAGTATATCTTACGCTAAACACACGGCGGAAACTTAAGGGGTAAGTTGTAATACGTTACACTTTGCCCATGTGCCTGTGTTACAACATACTCCACAGTTACCAACCATATTACAGACGCCTGTCACTCTTCCAATAAATTAAGCTACTAAATACACAAAAGCAGCACTCTTCCCTACTTTTCCTCATATTTGAGCTAGTAACCATTACTAATACTGCCCAACAAAAAAAGATTTTGCTGGTGATTTAATTCTAAGACCTGTTTCTGGATAATATTGATGTGCTGATTTAAAAAATCACCTTAGATTTTGTCCATCACATCAGGTTTACGTGCAATGTGCAATGCAATATGCCTATTTTGGGTGATCCATGAAGGGCACTTATCAAAATTGATGATTTTTGAGACCTGTTAACAGCTGTTTTGCTGTTAAAATTTTATCTGTGGAATACGCAAATCTGTGCATTAAATCTAAAGGTCATGTACAACATATTAAAATCTTGGGTATCTGTGATTTCCCCAGGTGTGAGCGTGACGTCATGATCATGGATTCATTTTTTGCTTATTTAAACACTTTTAATCACTTTGTGTCAATATTACCATTGTATATTAAAGTTCACTCCGTGCACAATTGTTTACTTTTCCATGCTGATTCTGAGTATGTAAAAACTTATTTTTTGAAAAGAAAAAAAATTGGGCATAACCCTGCCAAAATGCGATATCTCCGTATTTGATTGCTCGAAAACCTGACGTGATAGGCAAAAACTAAGGTGATTTTTTAAATCAGCACACCAAAGTTACCTAAAAACAGGTGTTAGAATTAAATCAGCAAAGTTGGTGTTGGGCAGTGTAACAGATACAAGGGGAAATACAACGTTTATAAAAACAAAAATATTTACTCACGATGTCGAGATCCAACAAAACCACTCCTACTCCGAGTAATGTAAGCGGGCGACTGGCAGTCTGACGTCAGCTGATGCGAGAGAGATGTGCTATCTAGTCATGGTTGGCAGTTCTTCCTAACAACTCTTGGAAAGACGTAGGGCCCGGTAGGGGCCAGTGTTACAACTCACCGCTGTTACTTTTAGTCTCGATCTCCCCTAATTGAGACATTGATTCAACAGAAAAAATAACATGAATTAAAATAATATTTGTTTCTTTTTTACTAAGAAGGAAATATTTATAAACGGATATGCGCCTGTATATATATATATATATATATATATATATACAGACGCATATCCGTTTATAAATATTTCCTTCTTCGTAAAAAAGAAACAAATATTATTTTATTTCATTTTAATTCATATTAGTTTTTCTGTTGAATCAACGTCTCAATTAGGGGAGATCTAGAGAGTAAAAGTAACAGCGGTAAGTTGTAACACGGGCCCCTACGGCTTTCCAATAGTTGTTAGGAAGAACTGCCAACCATGACTCGAGAGCACATCTCTCTCCGCATCAGCTGACGTCAGACTGCCAGTCGCCCGCTTACATTAGTCGGAGTAGGAGTAGTTTTGTTGGATTTCGACATCGTGAGTAAATATTCTTGTTTTTATAAACGTTGTATTTCCCCTTGTATCTGTTATTAATGGTTACTAGCTCAAATATGAGGAAAAGTAGGGGAGAGTGCTGCTTTTGTGCATTTAGTAGCTTAATTTATTGGAAGAGTGACAGGCGTCTGTAATATGGTGGGTAACTGTGGAGTATGATGTAACACAGGCATATATACGTATATATATATCAGTGGCGATTTCTTAATGAATGCAACGCATGCAATGCATGCGCGTTAAATATGTTCTCTTTTCAGATCTAAGTAAGGATTATAATTGACAAAAATAATTTTCAGAAACTAAAAATAGGCTAAGGCTTCAATCACGCATGTACTGGCTATTGGGCGGTGTAAACAAAATTATGTCTTATTTCATTAGACAATTAAGAACATTTTTCTGTACACAGATCGAAATACTTGTAGCTAAAGCATTCACTAATTCAGTCTGGGTACAGAAAAATGCTCTTAATTGTCTAGTGAAATAAGACATGATTTTGTTTACACCGCCTTGCCTTGGGCAATTTTTTAAGGAGACTTCTCACTATCCATAAGATATTTTTTTTGAGCCTCATAGCTAAATTCAAAAGGCAATATGTTTTAAAATATGCTTAGAAAATTTACTTAATATTTTTACTAAAAATAATTAAAAAGCTTTGTTCTGATTTTTTTTTAATTAATGAAAATAATACGGCATGCATTCAGTTTTATAGGTGCATTCACCAAAAAGTAACATCTGGCAATTCTGACAAGGCTTCTTTCCAGTACCACAGCCGCAAGCACTCACTTGTGTTCGGTGTTCCCTTTTGTGCTTTAGTTATTTTGGATAATCAGTTAAATAAATTATAGCATTGTAGTGCCCATAATGACTGACGATGTGTTTAATCAATTGAAGACTAGAAGATTTTACTCACTCTCTTTTGATGAGAAAAAGCGCATATTGAATAATGGCAGACCGATTCCACATTTGAATTTAAGCAAAGAAAATAAAGGCTTCACTAGGAAATTTAATCCTAAGCTGTATGATGATGTTCCCTGGTTATGTGGAAATATTTCAAATAACAAATTGTACTGTTGGTCGTGTTTCCTATTTTCAAGAGATAACTCTGTGTGGAATTCTGTTAGTCGTGGATACGACGATTTAAACAATTTACATACTGCAATTTCTCGCCATGAAAAATCTCTTGCTCACATAAATGCATTTGTTGATCTTAAAACATTTGGAAAGTCAGAAAGAATTGATTTAATACTCGACAAGCAGAAATCAGTTGCCATTTCCAGACATAACGAAGAAGTTAATAAGAATCGAGAAATTTTGAAACGTTTGATTAGGATAACATGTTTTTTTAGGTATGCAAGAATTAGCATTTCGCGGTCACAATGAAGAAGAAAACGCTGACAATAGGGGTAACTATATTGAATTGGTATTTTGTATGGGAGAATTCGATGAAAAGCTTCAAAACCATTTAAAAACTGCGACTGTTTTTAAGGGAACATCATCTGCTATTCAGAATGACATAATTCAATCTATTAGTGCAGTTATGTTAGAACAAATAAAACGTGAGCTTATCGACTGCATGTATGTGGCGATTTTATTAGATGAAACATCTGATGTCAGCTGTTTTTCTCAACTCTCTACTGTTGTTCGTTATGTTAATAAACATGGAGAGATTTGTGAACGATTTATAAAATTCAATGACGTCAGCAATGATAGAAGTGCAGGAGCGATTTCTGATTTATCTATAAGGCAACTAGGTGAACTGGGCTGTTTGAAAAAATTAGTTGCTCAAACCTACGACGGTGCTGCTGTTATGGGGAGCGATCTTAATGGAGTACAAACAAAGATTAGAGAAACTGTACCAGAGGCTATTTTTCTTCACTGCTACGCCCATAAACTTAACCTTGTTTTATCCCAAGCTGTCGCTGAAATTTCCGAATGTAATAATTTTTTTTCAGTATTAGGAAGTTTGTCATCATTTTTCAGCAGTTCAACTAAGCGAACTTCAATGCTTGACAAAGTTGTTAGAAAGCGTTTCCCTAAACTGGCTCCAACGCGGTGGAACTATTCATCTCGTCTAGTTGAAAGAGTTAAGGAAAATAAAGAAGATATAATAGATCTTTTAAAAGCATTCTTGAAAATCCAAAGAAATTTGATGAAAAAACAAAAAATAGTGCACGCGGATTGCTTGCTGGTATCGATACTTTCGATTTTAATTTTTTATTAGAAGTATTTTCTTCAATTTTTCCTTTTACTGAATATCTATTTAATGTGCTGCAAACAAAATCTATGGATATTGTGTATAGCTCAATCGCCGTTGAAAGCACTATGAAAAAATCAAACAAATAAGGGATAAAAAATTTGCAGATATGTGGGACTTGATAACAGAAAGATGTGGTGAACCTGTATGTAAAAGGAAACAGAGTCTTTCTCCACAAGAGAAGTATAGTCAACTATTTCATGAAATATTCGATAATATACTTCTTCAAATGAAAGAGCGTTTCAGTTCAATGGAAAAATTGGAATTCATTGAGCTTTTAGATTGCAAAAAATTTGAGTTCTATGATGTTACTTTCCCAGAGAGAGCTTTTGAATCTTTGAAAAGAAGCTACAATTCATTTTTTGAGTTTCCTCGTCTCCGTTCTGAATTGTGTGTTTTATATTCGCACAAATCTTTTGCCAAAAAGAATGTTGCTGAGCTCCTAAAATATCTACTGGAAAGCGAAATGCACAAAGGTCTTAAGGAAATATATAAATTGACGAATTTGATTCTAACTATACCAATATCGACAGCAAGTGTTGAGCGATCATTTTCTGCGCTTAAAAGAATTAAAAGTTATTTACGGAGTTCCCAAAGTGAAGAAAGGCTATCTAATCTTGCCTTAATTTCAATTGAAAAAAATTTCCTCAAGAAGCTTATGGAGAATCGAGAGTACTTTTACAATTTGGTCATCGAAGAATTTTGCAGGAAAACTAGGAGAGCAGAATTTCAATTCAAATAATGCTTCACAATTATTTAAGGTAAATTTTAAATTTGTATCTTTTTCTTTCGATCAATTCGGTAACTACTATATATAAATATGTCTAATTTTTTGTTCGCATATTTAAGCCTAACATTAAATGAACTTTCCTTCAAAGAGGTCCCCAAAAGTTTGTAAAACACCTTTAACTTGCTAAGTTCTATGTAAACAATATGCAAAGTTTGGGCAAGAGGGTTAGGCGGATGTTTTTCTTCCATTCCATAACATTGCATGCCTGAACAAAAATGTCACGAGTCGCCACTGATATATATTATATATATATATATATATTTGGAAGTTAGCTTCTAAATCATTATTACAAAAAGTAATTGAGGCGTTGATTCAACAGAAAAAATAACATGAAATAAAATTAAATAATATTCGACTTTTTACTAAGAAGGAAATATTTATAAACGTGTGTGTGTGTGTGTGTGTGTGTGGTTGTGTGTGTGTGTGTGGTGTGTGTGTTGTGTGTGAGCTAAAACGCTTGTGTTTGAAAGTAAAGTCGAAAATGGAAGGTGTATGATTTCCAGGGAATTTGTCGGTAGAACAAGGTAGCAAGTCTATAATTAAACGTTAAAGATTAACTTCTGTGCACTTCATCTTATTAAGAGGTTTATTTCTACAAGGTGCTTCAAGATGTGCTGAAATATCGTCTAAATAAGTGGCAGGTAAAAACCAGGTACTCCTGACAGAACAGGTGAATTTGAAAAGACAAAATGGCAAAGGGACTGCGGATGGAGAAGGTAGCAATCGGATATAATTAGGCTTTAAAGAAGAGGATTAACTTGTGCACACTTCATCTTATTTAGAAGAATAATCCTTGAAAGGTCTTTAAAGATGGGTTCAGAGTGGGTGTCAGGTAAAACCAGGTGCTCCTGAGAACAGATGAATTTGAAAATGGAAACGGGAAATGGGACTGCGGACGGAGAAAATCGTAAAAACCATAATTAGACTTTAAAAAGGATATTAACTTGTGTCATGGAAGGAATTGAAATAAAATACCATTCAGTTTTTTCTAATAACGAAATATTAAAATATGTGCCTCGTGGTGTAGTGGTTAGTGTCGCTGACTACGAATCCATCGGCATTGTGATCGAGACTCGGTGACGGCAGGCGGCGCGCAGCAAAACCCAGCTGTTCCTCCTGACACACAATAAAAAATTGGTTGGTAGATAAATGGGTACTCTGGGTAGCCTAGTGGTTAAGGCACTCGGCTGCTAGTGGGACGTGGTTTGGGTGAACAATTCGGGTGAAAGTTAAACCAAGGTTAACCAAGATTTTATATATATATATATATATATGATGCAAACCCACAAGGAAAAAGAAAAATGATTCCAAGGCCTTCCTTGTATTCAGAAGTACACCTCGTCAGGGAATGAAGGGAGAAGGCGAGATGACAAAAATATATACAAGCGGGACAGGATAACAAAAAGATTAGCATATGATTAACAGGAGTTAATTAAATGCAAAAGGTATTTTAACAGGATATTGTCAATTTTATACATTCCCGCACTGTTATTGAAATTATTGCATTTATCCATTTTAAAAATAATTTCAGTAACAGTGCGGGAATGTATAAAATTGACAATATCCTGTTAAAGTACCTTTTGCCTCTAATCAACTCCTGTTAATCATGTGCTAATCTTTTTGTTTTTCTGTGCCGCTTGTATATATTTTTGTCATCTCGCCTTCTCCCTTCATTCCCTGACGAGGTGTACTTCTGAATACACGAAAGGCCTTGGAATCATTTTTCTTTTTCCTTGTGGGTTTGCATCATTCATTCATTTCACGTGTTTAATTGTGAAATTCATCCCATATATATATACAGGGTGTTTGAAAACTTTCTGTACAAATTGTAATGGGGGATAGGCAACACCAAGACAAACCCTTTTCGTCTATAAGTGTATGTCCGCTGACGTCACCATTCGGCGCGAGAGGGCGCCGCTGCAATTGGCTAAAAGGTGAAGTGGGCTAGACTCGCGCTTGCCGCGGGCATTCTTAAATCGGACGTAGTACGCGTAACATGGAGCGCTTCACGACTGCTGAGATGGCTGACATATGGTGTATGGGGCTGCCAATGGAAACGGAAGAGCTGCTGTGAGGTTGTACCGACAGCGCTTCCCAAACAGACGGGTGCCAAACCATCAAACGTTTGCGCATTTGCATCGGCGACTGCGAGAAACTGGAACATTCCATGCAAACATGCATGACACTGGTCGGGAGAGAAACGTGCGCACTCCTGACATGGAAGAAGAAATCCTACGGCGATTTGAGGACAATCCAAGCGCAAGCACGCGAGGTGTTGCACGTATCCTCGGTGTGAACCACGACCTGGTCTGGATAGTGTTGCACGAGCAGCAGTTACATCCGTTTCATCGTCAGAGAGTCCAGGCATTACAACCTCGGGATTACCCTCTTCGTGTGGAATTCGCACGCTGGTTTCTGCAGCAGACAGCGGTGCAGCCTAATTTTCCGGCTTATGTGCTGTTCTCAGATGAGGCCTGTTTCACACGTGAGGGTGTGTTTAACATGCACAATTCTCACGTGTGGGCGCACGCAAATCCACATGCTACACGGGTGCATGCTCATCAAGAACGGTTCGCCGTCAATGTTTGGGCGGGTATCGTCCATGGCAAGTTGATTGGGCCGTACCTGCTGCCTGCCCGACTCGACGGGCGGGTTTATCGGATATTTCTTGAAGAAACGTTGCCGGAACTGCTGGAAGATGTTCCCGTGGCTATTCGTAGACGAATGTGGTTTCAACACGACGGGGCCCCAGCACACTCCAGCAACGATGTGCGGGATTATCTGAACGCCACTTTTGGGGACCGATGGATAGGCCGGGGGGCCCGTAGCCTGGCCACCGAGATCGCCCGATTTAACATGCCTCGATTTCTTCCTGTGGGGACACATGAAGAACCTCGTGTACGAGACTCCCATTTACTCAGAAGAAGACCTCGTAGCAAGAATCGCTGACGCCGCTGGAACTGTTCCCGAAATGCCGGGAATCTTTCGACGTGTACGTCGGTCAATGCTTCGACGCTGTCGGGCATGCATTGATGCTACCGGTCGCAACTTTCAGCACCTTCTTTAAATAAACATCGTGTACACTTGTTTTCATTCATTTATGTACCAGCTCCACCAATACAGCCGAAAAGGGTTTGTCTTGGTGTTGCCTATCCCCCATTACAATTTGTACAGAAAGTTTTCAAACACCCTGGGTATATATATATATATAATATATATATATATATATATATATTATATATATATTCTAAATCACACACATATATATTCAGGTCCCGCCCACAATTACCTATCATGAAAAAACAACGTATAAATTTGTTACTCTTTCGCAGACATTACATTACTGTCATGAACGCAACTCAGCTGTTGAAGTTCTATTACGCGTATATGTATCATATATGCATGTGTCCGCTTGCACTTGATATTGTGCGCTCTAGGTTAGGCTAGGTTAGGTTAGGCTATTTTTGTTTTATTTTATTTATATTTTTAGTTTAGGTTAGATTACGTTATTTTTATTTTATTTATTTTTTCAGGTTAGGTTAGGTTAGGCTACTTTTATTTCTTATTTATTACTTTTCTGTCTTTTAAAATGGTGACCACTGAATTTCATAGTATGATGTCACACACACACACACACATATATATATATATATATATATATATATATATATATATATGCAAGCATATATATTTTTTATTTATTTAATTTTTCAGATTAGGTTAGGTTAGGTAACTATAGTTATAGTGTATATTCATAGTAGCATTGGGACAGTGGGAGCCCTACTCCCCTTGGCACTCTCTTACCCCCTCAGTGACAGTCCCCCATTCCGCTTTATCCCACTACCCATCCTCCACTACCCCACTCCCCATTCCCCCTTTATCCACTTCGCACTTTTGCACCCATAATACTGACATTACTCCTCTCTTTGTGATTTGAAGGTAACATTCAGCAGGTTTTATTTTTCTGATATACCCCTATATAAATATGCCTTTAAGATATTGTTTTTACTGACTGAAACAAAAAAACAGGTTCTCTAAAAACGAAACGAAGTTTATACAGTATATATGTTACAGTCAAAGTGTGTAACCAGTCATTTCGATAATGGCTGAAACTTTTAGTCATTTCACGAAATGGTTGTTTCACTTGGTCATTTCGCGAAATGACTAAAATCTTCAACCATTACGCGAAATGGCTGAAATTCCACCTTGGTCATTTCGTACAATATCATTTGCCCGGTTAGGTCAACTGTATGCCCTTGGCAATTGGTTTGGTTAAATTGTGTTATTTTCGTTAGTTTTAACGAAAATAACACGACTTAACCTAACCAATTGTCAAGGGCATACGGTTGACCTAACCGGGCCTTCAATGGCGGACATCGGAATAACATTGAAGGTCCGGTTAGTATTTGAAAACTTCTATATTGAAAAATCAAATTCATAGGTGTTCAAATGTTCAAATGTGTTCAAATGTGTATTTGAAGAGTGTTTCTCACTTATTTGAACAGACCTGTGGATGTATATATGTTTTAGCAGATTTAGTTTGTTAAATAAAGGTTTCCAATTTTATTGTGATGTTTGTTATTTCTATGAATTCATGACAAAAGTCATTTTAGCCATTTCACGAAATGACCAAGGTGGAATTTCAGCCATTTCGCATAATGGCTGAAGATTTTAGTCATTTCGCGAAATGACCAAGTGAAACAGACATTTCGCGAAATGACTAAAAGTTTCAGCCATTGCGCGAAATGGCTGGTTACACACTTTGACCGTAACATATATATATATATATATATATATATATACTGTATATATATATATATATGAGAATGAACTCAGAATGGTCCCTTGAGGTTTTTTATGATACACACAGACCGTGCATGGAACAAGGAACTCTTCTGGGATAATTATCCCAGAAGAGTTCCTTGTTCCATGCACGGTCTGTGTGTATCATATATATATATATATATATATATATATATATACACACAGGGTTGGCCAAAAAAAATATTACCCTGATTTTGACCAATATAATTTTACCTTTATCAAATGTTATTTGTACAATCAATATGTGTCCTGTATAGAATTTCATAATCTATCTCGTGGTGAAATTGGATTTTTGTTAACTGTAACCATTATTTTGTAATTCGCTGTTATACAGACACGGGTAGAAAAAATTTCTCTTTCTATACAGTTAACTAATTGAGTCCAAGACTATGCAGAATGTACCCTCCTCCATTATCAATGCACGCTTCCAACCTTGACTTCTCCCTTATCGACGGCAGTACCGCATGAAGGATTTTTCTTGGTAATAAGCAGTAGTGATTTTGGCATTTTGATCAACAAAAACAATCTCTGACTTCCCTAACTTTGAAATAAAGATGAAACCATGACTTTTTGAGAAAAATGCGGACGTTCCCTGCGAAGTCGATCTAGACTGATAGATTTTTTGTCCTGTCTTCCATGAACTCGGTCATTTTGTGTGTTTATTGTTGAAGCAACCGTAAAGGTTTTCTCGTCGCTGGACCATATTTTCGACACTCCTCTGCATGGGAATCGATCTAACAGAGCACGACATTTTTCAACTCTTGCTTGCTTATTTGATGCAGAGAGCTTATGAACTTCGACTCTTTTAAAACATTTAAGACCCAGATCATCTTTTACTATACGACGAACACTAGAGCGAGAAATACCAGTAGTTTCTGAAATTTCTCTAACGGACTTGTGGGTGTTGGGCCGTTCTTCTTGACTGCATATCATGGATGAAACCGTGTCAATATTTTCCTCAGTACGTGATGTTTTTGGCCTTCCACTGCCTTCTTTTCGTTTGGTCGACCCTGTGATATTGATTTTCTTTACGAGATATTGAAGTCCAGGTATCGTCCATCGTTTATTTGGAAACTCTTTCTTCATTCGTTTTGCACCCCAGTGTTCCTCCTTACGCAGGTTCAATATCAATGTTTCATCTTCCAAAGAGTATCTCATTATGTTATATCAGGTTGTAACATAAATTCTGTTCGATTAGAAAACGGACGATAGATAATAGAATAACCTCAAGATAATGTGAAATAGTTTTAGAAATGTTGCAAAATACACGCGATGACGGGTTCGCACATGTTTTATCACAATACAGAATGACTTAGGCTAGTGTAGGATTAGGCTAATGAATATTTTCTCTGGTGTTTTTCATACACTTACAACGCCACCCCTACGATATTACAGTAACTGAAAAAACATGGAGCCCACTAAAGAGCATATTCGACATGTGATGCTGTATGAGTTCCATAAAGGATCTAACACTAGTGAATCCGCAAGAAACATTCAAAGAGTTTATAGAAATAATGATGTGAGCGAATGGATGTGAAGGAGATGGTTTGAGAATTTCAGAAATGGAGACTTCAGTCTGAAAGATTATCAACGAACAGGACGACCAAATGAGTTGGATTAAGAGTTGCTGAAAGCAACAGTGGAGGAAAACCCAACTGTACCTGTAAGAGAACTTGGCCTGCAACTCGGCGTCAGCCATATGACCATTCATCGTCATTTGAAGCTGCTAGAAAAAGTAGTGAAGGTTGGAAAATGGGTTCCGCATGATTTGTCACAACATCAAATCGATATTTGTACATCACTGCATTCTCGGCAACTGCAGGCACCGTTTTTAAATCGAATCGTCAATGGAGATGAAAAATGGGTCCTCTATAACAATATTAAGCGTTGACATCAGTGGCTTAGCCGTGAAACAAAGCCTGAACCTCAGCCAAGGAATGGACCCCATCCAAAGAAAATTTTGCTATGCGTTTGGTGGGATATGCAAGGAATTATTCATTTTGAGCTTCTGCTAGATAACCAAACAATCACAGCTGAAGTCTACTGCCAACAACTCCAACGATTGAAGATGACATTAGAAGAAAAACGTCCTGCATTAATTAATCGCAGAGGTGTTCTATTCCACCAGGATAACCCGCGCCTCACACTGCTCGAATCACCACTGCCCAATTGGAGATATTTGGTTGGGAAAAAATGCCTCATCCACCTTATTCTCCGGACATCGCACCTTCAGACTACCATTTATTCAGAAGTCTGCACCACCACCTAGATGGACAAAAGTTGCAGTCCAGAGAAGTTATCGAAAACGAAGTGGTCGCTTTTTTTCACTCGAAACCAAGGGATTTCTTCGAACGTGGCATAAAAAACTTTTCTACAGGTGGGAAGAAGTTATAGAAAAAGAAGGGAATTATATTGATGATTAATTTGTCATTATATTATTTAATTTTTGTTGTGAATAAAGTAAAAATTCGAGCAAATTTGTTCTTATAAGTCATTTAATTTTTGTTCTGAATGAACTGAAAAATCGAGCAGAATATATGTTACAACCTCATAACTTGTTCACCAACTATAGCAGAATGATGGTTTAAAATGAAAAAGGAAATAAATAAATTATTTTTTTTGTAAAAATTAGGAAAATTAATTATTTATGGAGAAACTGACTGTCATCTGAAAGTATCAGTTGCTGACTTTGACCGCCTTTCAATTGAGCACCATATTCTGATACATTCCTCCAGTTGTGAGCTTGTACCTCTACTCCTGGGGCGTTGAATCTAGATTCAAAGTCAGCGTTTGAAAGAGTAAAAGTATGGGTACAACATTCGGCCTCAGCAGTAAGATCAATTTACAGGGTGAGCACAATATTTTTTCAAAAGTTGGATAATAGTTTTTTTGGCCCACCCGGTATATATATTATTTTATCTCTGTTTGACACTTCTTTCATTCTTTTTCCAAATTCCAATCACATCTTTTTCCATTCAATTTTCTTTTCTGTTTGTTTTTACCTTTCTATTTTTTCATTATTTGTAGTCTTTTATATTTCAAGGACTTGTTTTTTGAGAATTTTTTTGAATATTTTTTGCATTTAAATCACCTGTTTTCTTTGAATTTCATTTAATTTATTTTTAATTTTTGGACTCGGAGATGTTTTTTAAAAGCGGTACATTCGTAAAAATTTTCCTTTCTACCTTTTCGGCGCACAGTGGAGTTAGTCGCACGTAATATTTATATTCTTACTTATGTTTTGTAACTTTTCAGGAATTTTTTTTGGTAATTTATAATAGTGTAAAAGAGGAAATATTGCATTCTTTTTAAAATCAATTTATAACTTTTGTCGAAATGCGATTTCCGAACAAATATTTTCTGATAGAATTTTGAATAAGAAACCCATTTTGAATTCAGTATGAACAAGAGTCAATCACCGAGAACTTTGTTAACGATTAAATTATCAGTTTCCTCTTCTTTTGATAGATTCAGAACGGAGAGAGAGAGAGAGAGAGAGAGAGAGAGAGAGAGAGAGAGAGAGAGAGAGAGAGAGAGAGAGAGAGAGAAAACAAAATTTAATTTTAAAAGTTTCGAAGAAATTGGAGTATTGTAAAAACAAAATAAAATGAGAAAAACTCCATTGCATCGAGTTGTTTGGAGGCCACATTATGCATTTTATATATATATTTTTTTTCAGTAAATGAATAAGTTTGCCTTGAAGGCACATTATTTTTACTGATTGAAACAAAAAATGAGGTTCTCTAAAAATCTGTTGTTACTGAGGAAACAAAGTTTTAATATATAGCGTCCATATTCCGAAAGGGATCACTTCTAAAAAGTCGAATTCCCAATTTGATCAGGAGCAAGAACAGAAGAGATATAATCATCTTTATTGGCCGACGTTTAGCGCTTGCTATCCTTTTTCAAGGCCAAAATCATAATAAAATACAATTTTAAAAAATGCGATGTTTGAAAACACAACATAAAACTTAGGATTTTAAACTTTAATCGCTATTACAGTTAAAATACAAATATTCAAGACACTTTATCTGAATTCTACCATGAAGAATGCTGAACTAAAATTGGAAATTTAAAAAATTATAGCTAGTGGTTGGGTGATTAGGCTATGATGAGTGGAACGGCTGAGGAATCATGATTGAGTGTGGGTTGAAGCTTTCTGATATAGAGAGAGTCTAAAATTCTGATGTCGAAAGGGGATGAATGAGCTACTAAAATTTTAAAGTCATTAAAAATCATTAAAAAGAATGGTATGATTTCGGATCGGTGAATTTTCCTTCCTAGTCAGAGCCATTTCGGACCAATGGCAGATTCCTTTATGGGAGGAGATTCTCACCTTCAGCACTCTGGTGGTAGAGCCAATATACAGTATGTTCCTCGCTCACAGCGAGGACAAGTAAATTTGTAAACAACACCAGACCGCCTTAACATAGGAATACAATCTTTCAAATGGAAGAGAGAACCCAGTTAGACGGATTTTTTAATACAAGCTTAAATTCTAAGGTAGGGAAACTTTGGGGTAGAATATGCGTGAGTTGTCTTTTAATGGACACATTAAGATATTTCAAATGGGGTAACTGTTTTTGTAGAAGTAATCTTTTAGGTATACTATCTCTTGGTGAAAACCCAAATAGGATGAGAACTGGTGATAAAGAAATATCATGACTGTGACTTTTATATATACCGTAACATTCTATATTTTAAAAGTATTTAAAAGATAGAAGGTTTAAACAGAATTCACACACAATAACAGAATTGAAAGAATCAATTGAACAAGAAATTTCTCAGATTTCAACAGATACTCTGAGTAGAGTACTGCAAATTTTTTTTGTTTGTGAGTAAAGAGTTAATGAGCTGAGAGGACATCACATATAACATGTCTTGCACTAGGGAAATAATTACCCATGTATAGAGAAGCTACAATAAAATTTCATGATTTAATTTTTATTAAGTGAAGTAAAATCATGAAATATTTATTGTAGCTTCTCTATACATGGGTAATTAGTTCCCTAGTGCAAGACATGTTGTATGTGATGTCCTCTCAGCTCATATATATATATATATATATATATATATATATATATATATATATACAGGGTGGGCCGTAAGTTTCCATACATAGGAAAAATAAACATTTTTTTATGGACAACCATTTTTATTTATATAATATGCTCTACATGGTTGCCATTGTTTTGAAAACACATTTCAATACGTGTTCCCCACTGTTGATGAACACGCATTAGCACAGTTGACGTTATGCTTGTAATGGCGTTGGTGATACGTTCCTTTAGATGATTTATGTCTCGTATCTTTTCCTGATACACCATGGCCTTCAAGTGCCCCCAAAGATAGAAATCAAGGGGGGTGAGATCTGGGGATCTGGGAGGCCACTCCACAGGACCACGCCGACCAATCCAAGCATCCGGAAACTGCTGATCCAAATACCGACGCACGTGAAGACCATAATAAGGTGGAGCTCCATCTTGCTGGAAGTAAACTGGGAAGTTACCTTCCTCGTTTAGCAGGGATGGGAAAATCTCTTCTTGCAACATGTTAAGATACCTTTCGGCATTAAGATTTCCACTGACAAAAATTGGTCCAATAATTCTGTCACCCCATATCCCGGCCCACACCATCACTTTACCGGCACCTTGCATCTTCGTCGGACTCAGCCAGTTAGGGTTAGCATTACTCCAATAACGTATGTTTTGCCGATTAACCTCTCCATTGACGTAAAAATTTGCTTCATCAGTAAACAAGATCTTAGTTGAAAAGTTTGCATCCTCGTTCACTTTGGTTAATGCCCATTCACAGAATTCCATCCGTCTATCCGGGTCGTCTTCACTCAAATGCTGTGCCATATGCAATTTGTATGGATGCCATTTGTTTGCTTTCAAAATGCGTCTGATACTCGATCTGCTGACACCACTTTCTGCAGACAACCGTCGTGTACTTTTTCTGGGACTCCGTGTAAGCGCTGTAAGTATCGTAGCTGTTGTGTCTTCATCGGTGGCTGTACGTCTTGGACCACTTCGCGGTTGATCTGCAACATTTCCAGTTTTCTGAAACTTGTTAATAAGTTTTGCCACAGTGTCGTGTGTGATGTTCGTTCCATGTTGTCTGTTAAAGTTCATTGCAACCATGCGACTGCTTCCCGACCCAGCCATCAGTATGATTTCAATTCGTTGCTCTTTCGTCAAACGCATATTCTTAGGGTATCTGAAACATGAAAACAAACGTTTAATTTTTCCTATGTATGGAAACTTACGGCCCACCCTCTATAATATATATATATATATATATATATATATATATACAGGGCGTCCCAAAAAAATGTATACACACTTTAACAGCTGATAGCTCAATTGATGTTTCTTTCTTTCCAAGTTAAACCCATTAGAATTAATAATGGCAGTCAGACTAAGCTTTGAACAAAGGAAATTCATTCTAAAATGCTACTGGAAGTGTGAAAACGCAGTTGAAGTGCAAAGACAGTTTAGGAGGGAGTTTCAAACAGATCCACCAACGCGACTTACCATCACTCGAATTAGAAATAAGTTTGAAGCCGATGGAACTGTTCAGAATGTCCACAAGAAGCGTTCCGGAAGACCACGGACATCAACAAGCCCCACAAAGCAAGAAAGAGTACTGGAAACGTATCACCAAAGTCCAAGAAAATCTGTGCGGCAAGCGAGTCGTGAGGTAGGAATTTCAGAATCGTCTGTCCAACGCATTTTGAAGCGCTGTCAATGGAAAAGTTACATTCCAAGATTAGTCCATGCTATTAATGAAGATGATCCGGACCGAAGAGTGGAGTATTGCGAGTGGTACTTGGCACGATGTGGATGTGGATTGGACGAAGGGGTTTCGTAGAATACCCTCCGCGTTCACCAGACCTCACACCACTAGACTTTTTTTTATGGGGATACTTAAAAGACAAAGTCTACGCTATAAAACCTGCAACAGTCGCTGAATTGAGAGCAGCCATTGAACGAGAATGCACAGAAATACCAAACGAAATGTTTCGTGATGTTTGCGATTCCATTGCTTCGCGTTATCAGCAGTGCCTGGACCAGAACGGACGTCAGTTTGAAAACAGGCGTTGACAAAACAATTAAATAATGTCTGTAGATTCTATTACATTTTGAAAATGAAATGTATTTTAATAAACACTGCCTTTATAATTATTTAAAGTGTGTATACATTTTTTTGGGACGCCCTGTATATATATAAAAGTGAACAATGAATAATTCTTATATAATCTTTATATTTAAATATTCATTTTTACATGGCAACCAAAATCGCCTAACGCGAGTTTGGATCAAATTTTTATTTTTTGCTTTCTGTTTTTGCAGTGTGACAACCATGCTATCTACCATTTCTATGGTTGTCGTATCCATGTTTGTGTCATTGGAGGTTCGTTGTGAGAAGCGAATGTCCCTTAATTTCATTCCCTTAAAGTACAAACAAGACACTCGACGGTTTAGATCGTTTAACATTTCCATCACAATATTACCCATATCTCCATTTTTCATTTATTATAGACTTTATGATAATTAATTATTGTTGTCTTGCATCTAACCCTCATCCCTAAATTTTATTAGATTATGCCTGCACATTGCATGTGACATGATGTGAACTAGTGCTTGCATAATACCGAAAATTTTCAATACCGGTATTTGGAGGCAATTATGCTAATCCCGGTATTGATACCGGTATTATGAAAAAAATAATTTATTTTGATTTATTATGGTGCCACCCTACCAACCCTCCCACAAGTCTGAGGGACTTGCAGTACTCACCATATTTACTATAAATTAATGACCCAACTCCAAATAGATGGCATTCTATTCGAAAAAGTTTATACAGTAAATTACTAAATTGTAATAAAAATATTATTTGAATTTTTTTTTAGCATATTATTATACAACTACTGGGGTAGATAGAAATTATTAGTATCTAAATATTTATTTCTTAGTTTGATTTTGAAAGTATGCTTTGATGAAACAAAGAGCATCTAGGGATTGTTCAGATAGACTTGATCTCAGTTTCGTCAGAAATATGTAGGCCTGCAGCAGAAAGGGCTCTTTCTGATTCTGCACGTGTAGGTTTAATTGAAAGCAGTGCCTTGTACAGCTTCTCTAAATTCTCACTTCTCTGTAAAGTAACTTCCAAGCTTTTAAATTCATTAGTAACATCAAAATCAATGGAATTTTTTTTAGATGGCACTTTTCCTAGTTTGTCCATTTCTTGCATATATTCACTCAGTAATGAATCTGCTTCCACTTCAGTCTTATTTGCAGCTACATTTTCAGGGTTACATGGAAATTCCTGTTCTTCCATTTCTATCTCCAAATCAACCACATTCTTAGGGAAAAGTCTTTTATGGAGCCTTTCTGCAGTTCTTTTGAGAACTAATTTTGATGGAACAGAAAAACTTTCCTCTTCTTGAACTTTTAAAACTTCGGGATTATGAAGATATTTGATTAAACCTACAATGTCTTGCTGTCTTCTTGAAATGTAACGATTTCTAAGACAATCTTTTAATTCTTTTGCTATTGGATTATTTTTCTCTCCTAGTTTCTTTGAAATAAATTTCATTGATGATTCAGCTGTCAGGAGTGATGCATCTTTCGAGCATAACCCTTTAAGAATTATTTCAACAGGACGTAAGGTGTCATAAAGGTTTTCAATAATTTCCCCCTCTGTTGAAGAAATGGCTACAGTTGAATGAATCACTCTTAAAGCTAGTGCAATAAATAGTTTTCTTTGATAGAAAGGAATAGAAAACGAAAAAAAGAGGTTAACTGCAAAATACCCCGAAACTTTTTTTTTCTCCGAATCCTCCAAAAACAGTTTATTTGCCCATCGGAGGACTAAATTGCCTAAATTTTACAATAGCAATTTTTGTCAATACCGAAAACCTATAATATCGGTATCGGTATTATTTGTACTTCTTCAATACCGGTATTAATACCGGTATTTCAATACCGGTTTTAACCCCTAATGTGAACCCTTGTTTGTACTTCTTCATTCATTTACATAATTCTTCCTCAAATGTACCCAATTCCTTAATATTTACTGTATACTCGTATAAGTATATATACTTAATTAATGGTTTCACTCACTCTTTGTACAATGGCTATAAACCTTTCATTACTGTATTGCTCTAATTCACCTCTTCTAAATTCTCCCAATAATGACTTATATTGTACGTACGAATTAAATAACTATGACGTATTAATTATAAATTGACGTATGACATAATTTGAATAACTATGACATCATAAAGTAGCGTAATTCCCTTCACACTTTCCATACCTTGAATACCGACCATATCTTTAGTATTCAATGTATGGTAAATTCTTTAACATGAATATTATTATTCGACCATATTTATCCATACGTCCATTTCCTATCTTGACCGTTATCCTTTATTAATTTTATTACTTATTCATCCATCTACCTATTGTCTACTGATGCCCTATCAACCTATCAGTCCATGTTTACTCGTGTCTATATTACGCACACAACCTATTGTGTTACTTAACGATATGTGTACAATACTTTGTGCATTCGTACATGTCCCCTGATGATCATGTTTAAGTACATAGTTACGTACATGTAAATACGTCCACACGTATTCCTTTTACTTTTTCTTTTAATTATTATTTCACTTCTCGCAAGATATTCGTTCATGCTGACGCAAGTGTTCGAATTCCGTTAACCACAGCGAAAGCGAGAGGTTCTGAGGTGAAAATCTCCTCTCACTTGCTTCTAATTTATAAAACATTATTATGTGTTATGTTATATATATATATATATATATATATATATATATATATATATATATGAATAGAAACGACATAAGTATTAAGGAACGTTTCTGCACACGAGGAGGAGAGATAACGAATAAATGAAAAATGAGGCGAACCGCCCGGGAATCGAACCCAGGGCCTTCCAATTGCCGGTTGGACGCGCTACCATTATGCTACGGACCTCGATTAATCACACATCGAAATTCTCCCACATAGGGCAGAAACCAATGCCCTGAGAGGACACCCTCGCAAATCGTGAATATGCGCATATAACTGCAATGACCACGCAGTATATAAATGAATAGAAACGACATAAGTATTAAGGAACGTTTCTGCACACGAGGAGGAGAGATAACGAATAAATGAAAAATGAGGCGAACCGCCCGGGAATCGAACCCAGGGCCTTCCAATTGCCGGTTGGACGCGCTACCATTATGCTACGGACCTCGATTAATCACAAATCGAAATTCTCCCACATAGGGCAGAAACCAATGCCCTGAGAGGGCACCCTCGCAAATCGTGAATATGCGCATATAACTGCAATGACCACGCAGTATATAAATGGAAGGCCCTGGGTTCGATTCCCGGGCGGTTCGCCTCATTTTTCATTTATTCGTTATCTCTCCTCCTCGTGTGCAGAAACGTTCCTTAATACTTATGTCGTTTCTATTCATTTATATACTGCGTGGTCATTGCAGTTATATGCGCATATTCACGATTTGCGAGGGTGCCCTCTCAGGGCATTGGTTTCTGCCCTATGTGGGAGAATTTCGATTTGTGATTAATCGAGGTCCGTAGCATAATGGTAGCGCGTCCAACCGGCAATTGGAAGGCCCTGGGTTCGATTCCCGGGCGGTTCGCCTCATTTTTCATTTATTCGTTATCTCTCCTCCTCGTGTGCAGAAACGTTCCTTAATACTTATGTCGTTTCTATTCATTTATATACTGCGTGGTCATTGCAGTTATATGCATATATATATATATATATATATATACGTGTACCGTATGTGCCCATGTACTTTGTGTTATACTCCTAACATCTTACTTGTCTATAAATATGAAACACTGTAAAAAAACAGAAAACTATAGTTAACTGTTTAATTGTAATTAATTGTAATAATTTAATATAATGTAATTCATGTACTTTAATGAAACTATAATTAACGATAATAATTTAATATAATGTAATTAATGTACTTTAATGAAACGGTAATTAACGATAATAGGTGAATGTGAATTAATTGGTAATTATAATCATAGTTATAGTAAACTAAAATTACAATGTACTCAATGTGCGACCCGACATTATGTCGCCATTTTGGAATGTATACTCGGTGATATTGTTATTATTTTTTTATTATT
The DNA here is from genome assembly GCA_023014485.1 of Bathynomus jamesi. NCBI lineage: Eukaryota > Metazoa > Arthropoda > Malacostraca > Isopoda > Cirolanidae > Bathynomus > Bathynomus jamesi. Next base: position 594,016 of record JAJOZX010001203.1, on the reverse strand, counting down.
ATTTTTTCGTTGGAATAAATTTTGTATTAACTTCCTATTTGCCAAATAATTGGTGACTTGTCCTTTTTAAAATTTCTTAATCATTTTTAGATTTAGCTTAATAATGAATCTTCAGTAACTTTTACAATGTTCATGTTTTGTATACGTGCTCTCTTCGTTATACAAAATGAAGTCATGCCTCGCCTAAGCATTTAATTGTAAATCTTAAACCTTTAATTTTTGCTCATATGCATATCTTAGTATAAAGATGCATAGTTCAATTCCCACTTTTAATTAACTCGGCGGATCAGGAAAACATCAGATCTGAAAATAGCGATTTAAGATAGAAATATGGCTTCCTCTTCCTATATCCTGTTTATCTGTTTAAACATTGTCACAGCAAAAAAGTTTACTTTATTTTTAACTATTGTGCAAAAATAATACAGCCTTTTCAACATTTAATAATAATAGTCCAGGCAATCTAGAGCAAAAATAGCTTCAACCTGGGCAAAATTGCTTCAGAAACTTTCTAAACTGTTTCCAGCTCAGGAACCATTGCAGAATAACATATCCAAAATCCGACAAAATTGGACCACGGGAACACCCCCAAAAATGAAATTCAAAATGGCGGACTGGCAGTTTCCTACGAAATACAATAAATTTTAATTTCGCTTTGTAGAGAGAGTTATGACGTTTTTCTTGATCAGTAAAATGTTTTAAAACACATTTTCGTTTCTAAATTAACCTATATGACACTAAAAATTGTATTAGGCGGCTAGTATTAAACTATGACGTCACGTAATGTAAATAAAATATACTGTATGGAGTGTATGTGAGAATGGACATTGCTACATCTTTATAAACTTATATTATATACAACTCTTTAATTCCTACTACCCACTATCAAATCTGCGTATTTGTGCTTGTCATTTTCTTTAAAACTGTTATTATGTACTCCTTTTAAATACTGCAACACAGTTTATTAATTTGTGTTTTCTGTTTCAGACTGACTCGGTGTACGGCTGACTCGGTGTGCGTCCGCCTTCAAGAATGCAGACCCCTGAAGAATTGTGCGTGATTTGTAAGGAGAAATTGGACAGCGGACAGGAAGTGGTTCACATCTCGCAAAAAGGAGCAGATGGTATAAATGCATCCAGCCGCAGCCGTGGAAGCGATGTTGTTGCAACAGCTGGAATAAGTGTTCACGTTGTATGTAGGAAAAGGTTTACGGATAAAAAGACCATTGAAATAAAGAAGCGACAGACCGCAGCCGAGGCAATACCAAGGAAAAGTGCTCGTTTTCATGAATACGCATTTTCCAGTGCTACTCACTGTTTGTTTTGTGATACCTTTGTGGACTTTTTTTCCAAACACAAACCAAAATCAGAGCATGTCAAAATAAGAACTACAGAGTTCTCCAAAACCATAAAAAGGTGCTGTGAAAGCCGCTGCGATGAATGGTCGTTTAATGTAAAAGGCCGTCTTGAGTATTATCTTCGTGATCTTCCTGCTGCAGATTGTGTCTACCATCACACCTGCAGCGTAAATTTTCGAAGTGGAAAAAACATTCCTCGCGCATACTCCTCCGACGATCATGATTCGAAGAAAGGGAGACCAACTAATGAAGAGCAACACCAAGCATTCCTTCAGACCTGTGCTTACCTGGAAGAGAATGATGATGAACAACTGTTGATTGGAGACCTAATTTCCAAAATGGAGGAATATCTTCAAGGAAGTCAGAGCTCTGTCTACGAACGCAGGCACATGAAGAGAAAGCTTTTAGAACGTTACGGAGACAAGATCATAATATCAGGTGGAAGTGGGAAGGCAGATGTAGTAACACTACGAGAGACAGCTAATGAAATTCTTATAGATTATCACAAAAAGTCGAAAGAATGTGATATAGATATAGAGCTACAGAAGATTTACCTAGTAGAAGCTGCAAAAATAACCAGAAGTGATATCAAGTCTGTCGACTCGCCTAGAAAAGATGTGTATCCATCTCCAAATGACATCACTGCAGAAAGTGCTCTTGATTACATTCCCAACAGTCTGAAATTGCTATTATCAAAAGCATTTGCGGGACAGGATGCTTCAAGAAAAATAGGTGCAATTGGGCAGAGCATTATGCAAGCAACCCGTCCTAGAGGATTACTATGTCCACTACAGATCGGTTTGTCGGTTCAGCTACACCACAACTTTAGGTCAAGGTACCTTATTGACGTTCTCCATCAGCTGGGTTACTGTTCGTCGTATGCAGAAGTAACAAGATTCGAAAGAAACGCGGCGCTGGCAAGTGGGTCTGGCTCTTTTACTGTTGATGAAAACACTGCAGTCCTTCTAGCAGCAGATAACGTCGATCATGATGTCTGCACTTTGGATGGGAAGAATACCTTTCATGGAATGGGTATGATTGCCGCAATAACTCCGAAGATCAAGATCCACCTTCTATTCACAGGCGTAATGTTGGTGACAATGACATTAAGAAGATTGCAACCGTTGACATTAGGGAATATAGACACGCGAGAAGCATGTTGAGGGACATCTCATTCCGCGAACTTCCAGTACCCACTGCCACCATAAGTCGACTTAGTCTTCTCTGGCAGATATCTTCAGCAGAAAGATCAGGTCCAAGTTGGTCCGGAACAATGCAGGCAATTCACTGTGGATCAAGTGTCTCACATCCAGGTGTGGCGTCGATCACGTTCCTTCCCATCATAGATATGTCGCCAACTGACATGACCTGCATATTTTCGACATTACTATATTTGAGCAAGATAGCACGCGATCAAAAAGTCCCATGCATTATTACCTTTGATCAGCCTTTGTTCTGGAAAGCTTCCCAAATCATCAATGAACAGAGAGACCTGCAGGACATTGTTTTAATGCTGGGATCATTTCACACACTGATGAATCTTTTGGGAGCAGTCGGTACTCTTATGAATGGTTCAGGATTGTCTGAAGTACTTCAAGAAATATACGGACCAAATGCCGTGCAACACATGATGTCTGGAAAAGCTGTTTCAAGAGCGATACGTGGTCATATGATAGTAGATGCAGCTCTTAGTACCTTACTAGTCGCAGACGTTTTCCCTCGTAATGAAGATGGAACTCCTCATGACCTCCATAAGGAAGCTTGTGACTTGCTCGACGATGTTATGACCGCCAAACAATCAGTTGAGGATGTGGAATCTTCGAATGCATTGTCTCAGATTGCTACCACTTTGGATGCGAAGAAAACTGACCTACAATCTACTTCGCAAACAAGTCAACTCTGGTTGGAATATCAGCGAATGATCAACATTGCACGTTCCTTGATAACAGCAGACAGAACCGGCTCGTGGATTTGCACTTGCAAGCTATGCTGGAGACCATCCCCATAATTGCAGCAGCCGGACATCACAATTACCTGAAATCGATATACCTGTACCTGCAGAAAATGTTAAGTTTGCCTTCTGAAAATCCAGCCGTTAACAAAATGTTCCAGGAAGGTAAGTTTGTGGTAAAAAGAAGCGACAGATTATGGGCCGGACTCGGCACAGACCTGGTGATAGAACAAGTACTAATGCGTTCCCTGAAAAGCAGAGGCGGACTGACACGCGGAAGTGGATTTACAGACATCCAAAGGACAACGTGGCTCTTTTCTATGCCTCTGTGTTCCACTTATAACTTAGCAATGCAGGAATACACCAGAGTTTTGTTGGAAAGCAGTGAACAGCACAAGGAAATGAGGGGAAGTAGACAAATCAGGGACAGTAATGACATGAAGAAAGTACTTGAACGTCTGGAATCCTTATCCCCATTCCATTCTACCTCGGGTCTCTGCAACATTGTAACAGGGCTAACTGCTGATCCTGGAGTTAACGTTCATCAATTGCATTCAATCGGTACGAACATTGTCGTAAAAATGATTGGGAAACAAGCCTTTACATATTCTGCCAAAAGATCTGACAAAGTGAAAACACTAGGATCTGCTTCTGCCGTTGTGATCACTGATGCTTCAGATATAGAAGTAGATCCTGCACTACTGTTTCAGAGAATGATGACTGTTGCCACTGGCGGAGACATGAATCTTGAAGATGTCATGTGTTACGAACTGTGTGCATATCCTCCTGCATTGTTCGAATCACGAAGTATCTTGAGGAAACTCGATAATCTCAGCTAGCTCATGCAATAATCAAATACACTGACACTTTACGCATGGAAGAAGTTCAAGAAATTCAGTGCACAGACCAGTACGTATTGGATGGTGGATCTCTACTACATCGTGTTTCCTGGCGTCAAGATGAAACATATGACAGCATCGCCAACTCATATGCCGATTTCACTCTGAAAACATATGGAAAAGCAATCATTGTTTTTGATGGCTACAGCAGCTCTCCTACGATCAAGGACATAACCCACAGAAGACGCAGCACCAAGACAAGCAGAAATGTGAATCTCAGTCCAAGCATGAAGTTTGTTGGCCAGAAGGAACAATTCGTGGCTAATGAAAACAACAAGCAAGCATTTATTTCCCTCGTAGGTGAGATGTTGAAGAAGCACGGGTGGACTGTTCACAACGCAGATGGGGATGCTGATGTGGACATCGTTCGTGCAGCAGTTTCCTCATCAGAAAATGCAACTACAACAGTAATAGGGGAAGACACCGACTTGCTGATTCTCCTTCTGTACCATGCCAAGGACAGTGGTTTCAAGTTGTACTATCGCAGCGATATAAGACGGGGACCATCTCCTAATCCTGTGTATGATATTCTCAGCATTCAATCATTGTTAGGCAATGACATCTGCAAGTATCTCCTGTTTGTGCATGCTTTCACGGGCTGTGATAGCACATCCAGAATTTTTTCGATCGGTAAAGCCAAAGCATTCGACACACTGATGAAGGTGGCTGAACTCCGTTCAGTTGCAAATACATTCTGTTCTGATTGTTGCCAACACTCTGACATTGAAGCCGCTGGAAGAAAGGCAATGCTTCTGTTATGGCTGCAAAACACTTGAATCCACTAACGCACTACGTCATCGAATGTTAGTTGAAAAGGTAGCTACAGCTAAATCTTTTGTTACACCCGAACGTTTGTCACCTACCGATGCGTCCACAAAGTACCACAGCTTTCGCACATACTTTCAAATACTAATCTGGAAGTCTACAGAAGAGAAGATCGATGCAGAACAGTGGGGTTGGTATGTAAAGAATAATTCCTACTACCCTACAGCCTGCGACAAGCCACCAGCTCCAAATTATCTACTCAACATGATCCGCTGCTCCTGCAAGACGAAATGTGCTACTTCAAGATGTCGATGCAAGCGTAATGGAATGCCCTGTTCAGCCGCTTGTGGCGAGTGCCAAATCAGTGGTTGCGATAACAACCCAAGTACCGGTAATCTATCCGATGATAGTGATGAAGAGGATTAATTTCCGTATGTTTGTGACCAGGTATCATTTCTTCTCTAATGAACATAACTTGAAACTGGGAAAAAAATAATTGTATTATTGATTATAAGAATCTGTAAAAAGCTATATAACATTATATTTGCGTAATAACTGGTTGTGTTGTATATTGTTGAATTATTTAAAACATTACAACTGAAAGAAAAAGCATCAAATGTATCTCTATAAATAAAAGCGTAAATTATATATATTTTTTTTTCGTAGGAAACATCCAGTCCGCCATTTTGAATTTCATTTTTGGGGGTGTTCCCGGGGTTCAATTTTGTCGGATTTTGGATATGTTATTCGGCAATGGTTCCTGAGCTGGAAACAGTTTAGAAAGCTTCTGAAGCAATTTTGCCCAGGTCTAACTACAAATTGCCTGGACTATAATGATGGTAGCAAAAAAGGGGTATATAAACCCACAAAATTTCTTCCATATTCATTCTGAATTAGACTACGAGGCTGAGCACTACCTGTACATTTTAGTAGTAAATTACATAAAAAAAAGTCTTTATCGTCTCCTTCGAGCCGTGCTCTCTTCAGGGAACTTAGTCATTAAAATCTCCCGATACGTTACAAGAAGAATCGGGGGAACCCTCAGAGAATTTAATAAGCCTCTCAGAATCCTCCGACCTACTATAGAAGAGCTCGGAGAGTAGTGTAGAAGAAACTACTGCAAGTAACAAATCCGTTGCTGCCTCCTAACCAGAACCCCCGTCGACTTTGAACCAACCCAGGCCATACACGGAGGGGTTAACATATATATATATATATATATAATATATATATATATATATATGCGGTAAGAAAGACACGCTTTTTGACATTTTTATTATTTTTTACTTTTATTTTGTTAATTTTTAATTTTATTTAATTTATATACACGGTTACTGTATTATAATATATATATATGAAAAATTATTTCACGAAAGTGACACGTGAAAAATATTTATGATGAATAAAACCACGAAGGGAAAAGAAACACAAAGGGGTGCTCAAGCGCTTTCGTCTAATGACATCCTCAGGAACAGTGTTCCTGAGGATGTCATTAGACGAAAGCGCTTGAGCACCCCTTTGTGTTTCTTTTCCCTTCGTGGTTTTATTCATCATATATATATATATATATATATATATTATATATATATATATATATATATATATATATAATACAGTAACCGTGTGTATATATATATATATATATACATATGTACTGTATATTATAATACAATAACTGTGTATATAGATTATATAAAGTTTAAAATTGACCAAATAAAAAGTAAAAAATAATAAAAATGTCAAAAAGGAGGAGCTCTTCTAAGGTATAGCCGATCTTCTTCAGGTGCTAAGTAAAACCTAAAATCAAAGAATATAAGTGAAACAAAGGTTGAGGCGCATGCGCACAGACCTATAACTTAGACTGTGCGCATGCGGCTCTACCCTCGTTTCATTTATATTCTTTGTTTTAGAATTTTATTTAGCACCTGAAGAAGGTTGCCTACAGCTTCGGAAGCCTCGTCCTTTTTATCAATTTTATAATTTTTTTATTCTTTTATTTTGGAATTTAAAATTTTATATAGTGGGTGAGGTGAAAATCAGGAGCCATATCAATTACATAATTCTGCTGACAAGGGTCATAATAAATGTTCGAATTGAGATACTGTTAACTTGTGAACACTTGTGAACACATGTCATTACGCTTCAGACAACTATGACGTATTGAAATTATAAGCCCTGTTAATAAAATAATATAACTGATATACCTCCTGACTTTTGCCACAAAGAGAGAGAGCCGTATTTTCATCACCGTAGAAAATCCTTCAGTTAACCTCAGCTGTTTTCTTGAAGGTCAACTTTCCGAATTTTCTAAAGATTGGCGGAGTTTCATCACTCTGCAGAACTAATTGTCAACTGTTTTGTTTCAGTTGAAATTTAAATTATACATAAATTAAGCTTATTTTTAATTTAGTCATGTTGAAATTTACTTAATGAAATTAGTAGTATCCCCGCATTTCGGACGAGGAATTTGGAGTGCTTTGAAACTTCCCCTGGAGGGGCCCATGGAGGCCTTCGCCTCCGTTATAAGGGGCCCCTCTTCCTTAAGTTCCTGACCAGCCAATAGGCCCCTCACAGGTCTTAATGAAGAGCACTTGCCCCATGAGGGGGACCCCTCCTCCTTGTGTGGGAAAAAAAAGCAAAGACAGAGTTTGACACTCAATTTTGAACTTATACCCTTAAACATTAGAAATGAAAACTTAAAAAAAAATATCTGAAAAAGTGTTTAATAGACAAAACGAAAGTATGCATCGACCTCAAAACATACAGTGACTTGTATTGTATTCTCAAAACATATTATTATATTCTAATACCACATTACCTATTCAAATGTAATTCCATTTTCATATGTTAACAAATTGCGAACATAAAAAAAAAAAAATCAGGTTAAACATATTTTAAATCAAAAACAATTTCTTTGTTTAATATCTGTATTATGAAAAATAAAATGAAGGTTTATTATTTTAATTTAAATAAATTAATTTCTCTCTTTTTTAAGGGAAACTGACTTATTTTCATGCGATCTAAACCTCAAATACAAGATCTTTTTATAAATTCATAACACATGCTTAATTCTTTATTTACTTTTAAATATATGACATCTTCTGGTTTGTGAACTATTAATTTTACTGCACATCAAATTTCATTATAAATTTGCGTGTGTTTTAAAAATTTAACAACGTAATTTAACAACGTAATTTAAAAATTTTAATGACCTGATATTTCTATGTAATATTTGTATGTATGTACTGATATTTAGGTTATACATTTCGTGAATCAACACACGTAAATAAGCGAGATAATATAGCCACCCCTCTCTCTTTTGTGTAATTATACACACACACACATATATAATATATATATATATATGGTATATATATATGATATATATATATATGTATATTTATAATATATAATATATATATATATATATATATATATATTAAGTATGAGGGTATTCTATCCAGCAATAATTACAGGGCTATTGCAAGCACCTCTTGCTTCTCGAAACTACTAGAGAAACTCTTGTTACTACAGCGCTTAAATGATTACTTATGAACTAAATGAGTTTGGCTTAAAAGATCCCACTCAACTGATCTGTGTATCTATATACTTAAGGAAATTATATTTAAATACACTGACAGTAATTCAACTATTTATGGCTGTTTTCTAAATATAAGTAAGGCATATAATAGAATGAATCACAATATTTTATTTACAAAACTAGGAGGCAGAGAAGTTCCTCTGTACATATTAAATTTATAATAAAATAAGGATAATATTCGTTTTAACGCCCTTTCAAACTTAATATTTTCAGTCAGATATACCTGTAAAGCAGTTTAAATGCTTTACAATGACGGTATTTTTTTGTTCGGGAACTTAATAATAACGGAGATATAGGTCTGCGCTTTAAAATATATTTCCTGTTTTGGCTATAATGCACTTTTTTCATAAAATATTTTTCCTGATTGGGCTACTTTTTCGCTACTCTGCGACTTAATTAGTTGGTTGGGTTTTGTTCTGGCTATTTTTTTTCTAATTGGATTCAGTTTAGTGGTGTTTGTGATAGAATTATGGCGTGCCATTCGTGTGATTTTGACTTTGAGAACTTGATTCGTCAAGTGCCCTAGATGAAGACAAAGGATTGTATGTTTTTATCAATTACGGCGTTATTCTCTCATCCTTAACTTGCCCGAAATGTGACAGTGAGTGCCTAATACGAAAAGATCAGAAGATATTTAGGTGAAATAACCAATATTAACCTGTTAGGTTAATTGAATGCCCGGCTAGGTCAACTGAATGCCCGGTTAGGTCAACCGAAGGCCCTGTTAGGTCAACTCAAGGCCCAGTTAGGTCAAATGAAGGCCCGGTTAGGTCAACTGAAGGTCCGGTTAGGTCAACTGAAGGCCTGGTTAGGTCAACTGTACACCCTTGATGATTGGTAAGGTTCAGTCGCGATATTTTCGTTAGTTTAAGTGAAAATTATGAGAACAAACTTTTCTGGTTAATTTTGAGGTGTTTTGTACGAAACTGCCATCCGTTTCCTGTGCAAATGCGTAATTTTCGAGATGTCGATATCTCGAAAACTACGCATTTCCACAGGAAACGGATGGCAAATTCGTGCAAAACACCTCAAAATTTACCAGAAAAGTTTGTTCTCATCATAAAAACAGACTGGGAGTAAAAACGAATAATTACCTAAAATAATATACAGGGTGTCCCATAAGTCCAGCATCATATGAGAAATTCATATTTTTCTATTTCTACAAACCATAATTCATATTTTTCTTATGCTAGGGATGCCAATTTCCCGTCCACCATTCTGTTCAGTGACGAAGCTGTTTTTTATGGAAACGGTGAGGTAAATCGACAGAACACCCGCTACTAGTCTCAAAACAACCCTCACTGGTATACCTCTTCAAAGGAACAAGGTGCATCTCGGGTGGTGGTATGGTGTGGCATTTGGAAGGATCGCATCATAGGCCCCCTCTTTTTCGAAGAACATGTCACTGGAGGCACCTACCTACGTATGCTCAAGGAAGAAGCATTTCCCAGTGTCTTGAACGAAGAAGGAAATTTCCCAACATGGTTCCAGCAAGACGGCGCTCCTGCACATTACAGCACCCAAGTAAGGGAATACCTGTACGAACAATTCCCTGGTCATTGGATAGGACGTCGAGGGCCTGTGGAATGGCCAGCTAGAAGCCCGGATCTCACGCCACTAGATTTTTATCTCTGGGGCCACTTGAAAGCGCTGGTATACGCAGAAATTAGGAGTGTTGAACATTTGCGGCAGCGCATTATTGGGGCATGTAACACCATTACTCCTGACATCATTCACCGTGTGCTTGCTGACTGGGTATCACGTCTGAATTTGTGTATTGAAAACAATGGTGGACATATTGAGCACGTTTTGTAAATAAAAGCGTTTGTTTTGCATTTTTTTTATTATTTTTCCTATGATGCCGGACTTATGGGACACCCTGTACAATGATGAAGTACAAGAATTTAAGTATTGAGGTCAAACCATCTCCTTGACTGAAGACTCAGATATAAGAAAATCTCGGAGCCTTTATGTTAAAGCGAATATGACAGTAAGGAGCTTCTGGTTCTGTACAAGTGAAACTAAAGAAACTCCCTTTATGTAGTAATATATACGAACAGCAATTCGCGGTAATAACGCATAAGGAAAAGTAACTTTTAATAAATGATCTTATTCAAAATTAAAAGGGGCGAAGCAAGCTAGACGCAGCAATTAATACAAGATTGTTCATTAATAATAATAATATTGAACCACACTTTACTGTCAATTTTGAATTAATACCGTCACCCTTAATTCGGTATGCATCTTCTTCGTTATATATTGCTAAAAAGAAAACGGAATAACGTATTTTAACGCTGAACTTTAAAAATCCTATTCCGAAGCTTACGTATAATACGTAATATTGTACGCAATATGTAGCATATATGTATATAGTGGTGGATATTTTGGCTCACTAGTTTGCCTATAAAAGATGTTATGTATTCTATAAAATACACTAGCGTTTTCAGTACCTTTAATAAGGTGTTTTTTTCATTCCTACACAATGATATGTTAGTTTTCATATATGTCATACTTGTGCCCAAGTAAATATAGATATATACGTCCTTTTTAAATATGATACACAATTACAAAGTGCTTTGAAAGATTGTGTGCCATATTCAGCTTAATATATATATATATATATATATATATATATATATTATATATATATATATATATATATATATATATATATATACAGGGTGTTTGAAAACTTTCTGTACAAATTGTAATGCGGGATAGGCAACACCAAGACAAACCCTTTTCGTCTATAAGTGTATGTCCGCTGACGTCACCATTCGGCGCGAGAGGGCGCCGCTGCAATTGGCTAAAAGGTGAAGTGGGCTAGACACGTCTGTTTGGGAAACGCTGTCGGTACAACCTCACAGCAGCTCTTCCGTTTCCATTGGCAGCCCCATACACCATATGCATGTCAGCCATCTCAGCAGTCGTGAAGCGCTCCATGTTACGCGTCTACGTCCGATTTAAGAATGCCCGCGGCAAGCGTGAGTCTAGCCCACTTCACCTTTTAGCCAATTGCAGCGGCGCCCTCTCGCGCCGAATGGTGACGTCAGCGGACATACACTTATAGACGAAAAGGGTTTGTCTTGGTGTTGCCTATCCCCCATTACAATTTGTACAGAAGGTTTTCAAACACCCTGATATATATATATATATATATATATATATATATATATATATATATATATATGCAGGATTTCAATCTCAACTTTGGAACCAAATTTTGTCGAAGTGAACACTCATTCTGTGAATAATGGTTCTCTTTAAATCTACTGAACCCACTTGTAGAAGAAACAAGAAAACGTTTCGTATCTAAACTCTAAGCCAAAGAGAAGTGCAACCACTTTCAGATCACTACAGATATGTCAAGAATGTTTATCATAGAAAATATGTTTCAAAAGTAACTGCATACTGTTAGATATTTCATTCATATGAATTTTATGTGCAGACGAAGTCGAGGGATAAATATTACCGTTGTACGATAGTACAGCTTTCAAACTCAACTTTGATGAATCAATAAAAAGACTCCATTCCTTAGGATTGTGCTTCTCAGCTATATATATATATATATACAGTGTTCCCAAATTAAGGGAGAGGCATTAGTTCTATTCACCATTGAAAATAACTTGGTTGTCAAGAATCCAAGACTTTATAAACAGCTCCCAAACAATCTCAAGAGAGCCACAGCAGGCAGAAAGTTAAAGTCCTCAAAAGAAGACTAGATGCTTGGCCCAGTACGGTAACAGATGAACCCGGTGTACCTGGATATGTGTGGCAGAGAGTGCAAGGGAACAATTCGCTCATTCACCAGGCTTAAAGGCAAGGTCCCCCAACATTGTCTGTGTGTGAAGACAAACCAAAACACGGATCTGTTTCGAGGCTGCGCAGTATATATATATATATATATATATATATATATATACAGGGTGGGCGGAAAGTAGCTCCCTATTTTGGATTGGTAAAAAAATACGTATATTATCCATTTATTTCAGAAGAAATAATATGAAAAGGTAGGCATACATGGTAGGTTTTCTCTAAAATTCAATGTGGGCTCCAACTCTTTCCACCAGCTTCGGGAGCCGCCCAGGAATGGCGTCCACTGACTTTAGCAGGAACTCCGGCGGGATGGAGGACATGACTTCCCGAATTCGGTCCTCCAGTTCTTCCAATGTCCTCGGTTTAGTGCGGTAGACTTCTTCCTTTACCCACCCCCAAAGAAAGAAGTCGCACGGTGTCAAGTCGGTGCTCCTGGCTGGCCATTGATGTGGACCACGACGACCCATCCAACGCCCAGGGAAGTGGGCATCCAGCCACTCACGGACAACAAGAGCGAAGTGCGGAGGGGCGCCATCTTGCATAAATATCAGATCGTCGATGTTCTCCCATGTGCTGACAACCGGCCAGACCTCGTTTCGCACCATAGCAAGGTACTGCTCAGCATTCATGGTGTTGCGCAGAAGGAACGGGCCCACAACCTGATCTGAGGTCATACCACACCACACCGTTACACTGAACCGATTCTGCCGTTTTTCAGCGGTAACCATGGGATCCTCTCCTGCCCAGTAGTGGCAATTGTGGCGGTTGACAAAGCCTCCGACGTGGAACACCGCCTCGTCGCTCCAGAGGATGTTGCGGAAGAGATGGGGCCAGTCTTCATGCCAAGCCAGCATGATTTCCCCGAACTCCATGCGAATGTCGCAGTCCTCGTCCGAGAGAGATTGGCAGTAATGCGGCTTCCACGCACGCCAGTTCAGCTCCTTCTTCAGCACAGTTCGCACTGACTAGCGGGAGAGTCCACTTTCCCGAGCTGCCTGGCGAGTTGACTTTCGTGGACTCCGTGCGAACATTTCCTGAACTGCCTGCACCGTCTCCTGGGCCCTGGATGTCGAAGGGCGACCACACCTTCGAACATCTGCCACAGACCCCGTGGTCATGAGCTTCGAGTGGCAGTTCTTGATTGTTTTCGGGTCCACTTGGGCACGTGGTCCGTGAATGGCCCGCCACCATCTTTGAACTCGAACGACAGATTGCCAAACTTCGTACCGTGACGCCAACTGGGCACGCTCCTGCAGTGTTAAACGCTCAGCCATGTTACCCTTCAATCTGAAATTAAAAAAAAAAAATGAACGTTACAATTGTACCACTTTAGAGAACACAAAGAGAACACTTTAGAGAAAAAAAGATTACCGTTACAATTGTACCACTTTAGTGAACACACCATAACAATATAACAATACAATCACAATTTATACATAATTTATATGTAATTTAAATTAGGGAGCTACTTTCCGCCCACCCTGTTATATATATATATATATATATATATATATATATATATATATATATATTGAAGAATAGGTGGACGAAAAGATGGTACATGTTTATTTACAGACGTTTCAGAAAAGTTCAATTTCCATCATCAGTGCCAAAAAGTTTGGTAAATATTTACTATTACTATTACTATTACTATTTTTTCGCTACTCTGCGACTTAATTAGTTGGTTGGGTTTTGTTCTGGCTATTTTTTTTCTAATTGGATTCAGTTTAGCGGTGTTTGTGATAGAATTATGGCGTGCCATTCGTGTGATTTTGACTTTGAGAACTTGATTCGTCAAGTGCCCTAGATGAAGACAAAGGATTGTATGTTTTTATCAATTACGGCGTTATTCTCTCATCCTTAACTTGCCAGTGGGAACCGGGAGATTTTGGATGGGGAGAATCACAAAAACGAGTGGTTTCCGAAGATTTTGAAAGTCAGATTAATACAAAACACATCAAAAACCATAGGAAAAACATAAATTTCACCTTCAAAATTGGCCGAACCTAAAACAACCTAAGCAAACCTAACCTAACCTAACCCATCCCCTAACGACCCTTTGTAATCAGACACTGAAAAATCACAGCGCCGTCTTGGGAACCAGGTAACTCTTATGGCACCGCCACACTTTCTGTTCCTCACGAAGAGTACAATGCGAGTCACAACGAGGACACTTCACCACTTGAGGAAGAATACCGTGTGCCCGAAGAAAAGCTGTAGCTTTTTCTGAATTTCCATAAAATTCGGCGATACAGCGAAAATAATCAAAGGAGCACAGACCACAGGAAGCTTTGTCCACTAACTGATTCAAATTAAAATCAGTGGAAGCGCCATTTTTCTACCTTTTTCCCGTTAGAGAGTTTAAGCTTCAATAACTCTTTAACAAATCATTTGCGACGGAAATGAGTATCATTTTTTAATTCAGCACATTGAAAAACATTGAAAACCAGCTTTTAAAACTTTCTACCGGAGACCGGTGTAATAGTAAAGAAATACCAAAAGTTTACAAACAAATAGAAATGAATAAGTATAATAAACAAAAACGAACAATATATTAAAATGGCTTGACAATTAGCGAGAATTAATAATATGGTTACAATACAGGGTGTCCCATAAGTCCGGCATCATAGGAAAAATAATAAAAAAAGGCAAAACAAAAGCTTTTATTTACAGAACGTGCTCAATATGTCCACCATTGTTTTCAATACACAAATTCAGACGTGATACCCAGTCAGCAAGCACACGGTGAATGATGTCAGGAGTAATGGTGTTACATGCCCCAATAATGCGCTGCCGCAAATGTTCAACACTCCTAATTTTCTCTGCGTATACCAGCGCTTTCAAGTGGCCCCAGAGATAAAAATCTAGTGGCGTGAGATCCGGGCTTCTAGCTGGCCATTCCACAGGCCCTCGACGTCATATCCAATGACCAGAGAATTGTTGGTACAGGTACCCTTACTTGGGTGCTGTAATGTGCAGGAGCGCCGTCTTGCTGGAACCATGTTGGGAAATTTCCTTCTTCGTTCAAGACACTGGGAAATGCTTCTTCCTTGAGCATACGTAGGTAGGTGCCTCCAGTGACATGTTCTTCGAAAAAGAGGGGGCCTATGATGCGATCCTTCCAAATGCCACACCATACCACCACCCGAGATGCACCTTGTTCCTTTGAAGAGGTATACCAGTGAGGGTTGTTTTGAGACTAGTAGCGGGTGTTCTGTCGATTTACCTCACCATTTCCATAAAAAACAGCTTCGTCACTGAACAAAATGGTGGACGGGAAATTGGCATCCCGAGCATAAGAAAAATATGAATTATGGTTTGTAGAAATAGAAAAATATGAATTTCTCCTATGATGCCGGACTTATGGGACATCCTGTATATATTAAAGTAGAAGATTAAAAATGAAGTGATATAAAGTATAAAAGTATGGACAATACTGTAAGTGAAATATAAAACGGTTAAAAGGTGAAACAAAATTGAGGGGGTTCTTACCAAATTGGTAATGTAATGAGAGACTAATTGCACAGAAGACTGGAATGGTTGCTTGTTGAAAAAAATTCCATATTCGAAAGAAGTTGCCAGGCGGAGTGATGGTGAATTTCTTTTGAGTTTGAGAGTTTATGTGGCGATGTTTAAATTGAAAGCTGAACTGTAGTCGTTGAGGGTTGGCTGGATACTGAGGATATAAAAGGACTCAAGAATGCGGAGGTCGATTAGTTGGTTGGTTGAATTAACGATTTGAAACTGGAGGGAAGTAACGGGTGGTTGTGAAGGTGGCAATGATCCCTTATTGTTGATTTGGAGGGTTTGTTGAAGGGTATTATTTGAAGATGCATTCTTTGAAGAGAAATTGCAAGGAGAGTGTATAAGTCTTTGATTTTACCCCAGAAGATGGAGCGAGAGCTATAAGGTAAATGAAATCGCATTCAGCTGCAAGTCCGGACAAGTGGAACGCATTATTGATTAAAATTTGTAAATATGAAATAGCTACACCTTGGTACTGTATATGGAGAACATCCATAGACACTGGGGAAATATCGAGCATCTTGAAAAGAGCAAACATTGTCCGTATGTATATATAAAGGACGGGGTAGATCTCAAGCAAACAACCAGTGTTATTGGCGACCCACCTTATCAAAGTAATTGAATGAACAGTTAGAGAGAAAATCTTCGCTTTCTTGGAGACACTGGAAAGATTCGCCGAAAATCAGCACGCATTCCGAACAGGTAGATCATGCCTATCACAACTAATAGAGCACTATATCAATATCCTGGATGCACTGGAAGGAAATGACAACTATGAAGTCATATACACGGATTTTGCTAAAGCCTTCGACAAATGTGTTCATGGTATAATAGCACATAAAATGAAATATATGGGAATATCAGGCATAGTGAGAAAATGCATCCACAGCTTCCTTAGAGAACGTCTACGGGTCGTCAAAATTCAAGGTATATCGTCATCAGAATCGGAGTACGTAGCTCAGTACCACAAGGTACAGTACTGGAACCCACTCCTGGTTATTATCATGCTAACAGATATAGACAGTGAAGTAAACACCAGCAGTATAGTAACATCCTTTGCAGACGATACAAAGATTACCAGAAAAATCAAGCGATGTAATGAAGTGGAGGGCTTGCAGGGGGATACGAATAAAATATACAAATGGTCGGAAGACAACATGACATTTAGCATCGAGAAATTTCAGCTCTTGAGATATGGTAGAAATGAGGAACTTAAACAGACTAAATATTATACCTCAGATAGACGTGGAAAATCAAAGAAGCATGAAAGCGCACGAACTGTAATAATGACCGATGATGTGAAATTCGAAACATAAAATCAGATAACGAAAATAAAGCAAGAAACCAACTCGCTCTTCAACCAAGTCAGGCCTAGGGGATCGAACACCAGCTTGACCTTCGTATGAAGAGAAACCATCACACGGAACATCAACGAGGTTAACGAGGAGATATATAAAGTATATATATAATATATATAATAGTTTATGAGAGTTCGAACGATGATTCAGGGTCGACCTATAGACGATCTCTCTGCAACGACCCGCATCATTTCTATATACACACACACACACACACACATATATATATATATATATATATATATACACCATAGAAAGAAAGAACTTAGCAAAGCAAAGAAAATAGTAATAGTAATACTTTATGGATGATATTTACGCATACCCAATCTTCACAAATCGACAGAGACGGCTTTTCAGAGGAGGCATGGGAGGTCGGGCCTCCTCTAGTTTTTATAATGCTAATATAATTATGAATGATATTTTATCAACCTATTTTCGCGATTCTTTCCGTTTTTCCCTAAATACATCCACGCGTATAGCTATATATGACAATAATTTTACAAAATAGCTGCTAATTATAAGCCATAAAAAATTCAATAATATTAAACATGTACGAAATACTTCTCAAACTTTGAGATTTAAACATTGTGCTTCAAGGCATCATGCAGCTTCCACAACACACACACACACACACACACACACACACACTCATAAGCTTTCTGAGTCTGGTTCGGGCTCTGTGAACTTCGCCAAAGGTACACCTTTCTTGTTGCACAAATGACATATTCATACTGAATACACTCTGTTGCGAATAGCATTAGAACAAGTAAAGTCAAACCAATTTTTTTAGCATTACATTAGCAGTAGGGATAAAATATGGGATGTACACCTCCATGCCGGAGAGAATCAAATCTCTGATACGCTCAGCACACCCAGAAGGGACCTGTACACGGATGCAGTAAGTATTCCATAGGAAATCACAGAAGTACTGCCTAAAGGGGCCCCAATAGTGGTGCTGGAGGGACCAAAGGCGCCTCCTCTTGGAGGATCCAAAAAGCCGTATTGGAACGATAGGACAGGAAACATCTATAAGATTGTGATCGGAGGTCCCCAACGAAGAGAAAAGTTTCACAAAGAAGGATGAAAAGTAATAAATAAATCCAGAATGTTGGGCCTATCTCTAATGCAACCCTGGATACGAGTAGAGTAATCTGCTCCAGGTCATTTAGGATAGGAAAGTTATAAGCTAGTTAACCAGGGTTGACAATGAAATGGGACGAGAGCCAAAACTGGTGGCGAACATATATTTATATATATATATATATATATATATGTGTGTGTGTACACACAGTATCTATATATATATATATATATATATTATGATAGAAACGACATAAGTATTAAGGAACGTTTCCTCGTGTGCAGAAACGTTCCTTAATACTTATGTCGTTTCTATTCATTTATATACTGCGCGGTCATTGCAGTTATTTGCATATATATATATATATATATATATATTATATATTATATATATATATAGATACTGTATATACACGAGATTTATAACACAAGATAAGCTAGCATTAAAAAGAGCAAAAAGAATAACTCTGCAGATACTGAGAACCTCTAAACGAGGGATAGGAATGTAACGACTACTCTATTCAAATAGCCCATCATAACCATGTTGGGATGCTGTTCGATCGTAACATGTCCATATCAAAAAGATGACATTAGATTGATGGGTTCAGAGAAGCTTCACAGCCAAGATCAAAGGGTGCAAAGAAATAAATTACTGGGAAAGGAATTAGTCCTATATTCACCGGAAGGAAGAAGGGGGCGATACATCATTATTTACACTTGGAAATAATGGAGAAACTAGTCCCTATTCTTACTCTGAACCCTGTAACCCGACAAAAATCAGTGGGGAGTAGAAAAGGAAGACTGTTGTTATCCCCCAAATTAAAGGTTAGTCAGGGAACATCCACAATCCTGAAGGAAAATAGTCTTCTTGCGAGAGGACAAAGACTGTTTAAACTTTAAACAGATGCCCAAGGAGCTATGGAACACGAGTGGTGCTGCGACAGACATCTTCAAAAGAAGACTAGACGTCTCGCTCAGAACAAACCCAGATGAACCGTGGATAACGGGTTATGTGAGATGGAATGTATGAAAACTATCTACTTCACCGGGACATCTCGGGAGAACTGCCGACAAACTTGGACTTCCTAAAATGTGGAATTACCGCACAGAACGTTCAAAAGGTTGAAGAGGAAGGAATATATATATATATATATATATATATATATATATATATATATAGAGAGAGAGAGAGAGAGAGAGAGAGAGAGAGAGAGAGAGAGAGGAGAGAGAGAGAGAGATTAAACAGTGTTTAGTGGTCTGTCAGTAACTTCAGGTTGGAGGGGTGTGGAGGGCATGAGGATCCACCGCACATATGTGAGAAATAACCAGACAGTACGGATTCCTTGTAGTTACTGGGAAAAGTTACAAGCTGGTACAAGTATAAAGTTCCAGAGACAAGATATATAGGCAAATGGGGAGATCTTATTCTGCAAATGAAGTGAAACTTATTGAAATTGAAAGAGAGAATTAATGACGATCCTGAAAAATATCTCTGACATGCTTCTAAAACAGTCTACCGTACCCTTTATTTTATACCTGAAAGGCTACTTTGCCAGACCTTCATTGCACCGGGATACCAAACCTCTACTGTATAGTGAAGTATTGATGATAAATCCCTCATTTAAAATAATAATGACTCAGAATATATATACAGTGTGTCCGTAAAGTCATGGTGGGATTTTAAATAGCTATATTATTGCAACGAAACATGATAATGAGATGAAAAAAAGGCAAATTGAAGAACAACTCTAAAAGAATAACTTTATTTAACGTAGTTCGATATGGGCTCCTCTGGTAGCCCTGCAGACATCTAGGCGGTGATGTGTGTCCGTAAAGTCATGGTGGGATTTTAAATAGCTATATTATTGCAACGAAACATGATAAGGAGATGAAACAATGCCAAATTTAAGAACAACTCTCAAAGTTGTATCTTGTAGTTAGTCTAGGCTAAGCTTAACCTTTATCTCGTAGTTAGTCTAGGCTGTCCACATGCATATGTTGAACATGAGCGTAATAGCCCGAAAGTTAATGTGTGGTGTGCTCTAGCACGAGATCGAGTGATTGGCCCATTTTTCTTCGCGGAACCCACTGTGACGTCACACAACTACCTCGCTATGTTGGAACATTTTGCAGTACCCCAATTTATTGACAATAATGTCATCTTTCAGCAAGATGGTGCTCCTCTGCACTATGCCAACGTTGTTCGAGAATTCCTTAATGAAAAATTTCCACAGAGATGGATAGGAAGAGGAGGATGGAAGCCATGGCCTCCACGCTCTCCGGACCTGACACCTTTGGACTTTTATTTGTGGGGTTACGTCAAGCAAAGCGTGTACAGTGTACCCATTAGGGATATTCATCACTTGCACGAGCGAATCACGGAAGCTATCGCATCCGTCACTCCTGATGTTCTTGGGCGTGTGTGGCTGGAATTGAATCACCGCCTAGATGTCTGCAGGGTTACCAGAGGAGCCCATATCGAACTACGTTAAATAAAGTTATTCTTTTAGAGTTGTTCTTCAATTTGCCTTTTTTTCATCTCATCATGTTTCGTTGCAATAATATAGCTATTTAAAATCCCACCATGACTTTACGGACACACTGTATATATGTAATCATTTAAAGGTGTTTCAATTAGTTCAAGCTTTTTAAGCCACCTTAGACCAACCGTTTAATGTGGAATCTGAACCACCAGCACCCCAACGTCTTAACCACTAGGTCGCCCAGAATACCCATTTATCTACCATGGGTGCCCTGGGTGACCGAGTGGTTAAAACACTGGGGTGCTGGTGGTTCGGATCCCACATTAAACTGTAGGTCTAAGGTGGCTTGATAAGCTTGAACTAATTAAAACACATTTAAACGATTACATATATATATATATATATATATATATATATATATATATATCAGTGGCGGCCGGTGAGTACGTCTATAGGGTAAGCGGTATTGTGTGCAAGCACACGCATTATATGTACAATTTATACATATTATATAATTATAGTAGCTAATGATAAACTTCTCCTTGCTAGTGGGTATGTACTGTAGACTATTCTAAAAAATACGGTACTGTCTTTGATAACTTTAATAAGATTTTTTATTAGGGTAGGCGGCGCTTACCTAGCTTACCCTGAATGCACGCCACTGATATGTATATATATATATATGTTCCTGTCCCTCGTTTAGAGTTTCTCAGTATCTGCACAGTTATTGTTTTTGCTCTGTTTACTGCTATCTTATCTTGTGTTGTAAATCTCGTGTATATACAGTGTGTGTGTCTGTATATATATATATATATATATATATATATATATATATATATATATATATATATATATATGTTCGCCACCAGTTTTGGCTCTCCTCCCATTTCATTGTCAACCCTGGTGAACTAGCTTACAACTTTTCTATCTTAAATGACCTGGAGCAGATTACCCCACTCGTATCCAGGTGCATTAGAGATAGGTCCAACATTCTGGATTTATTTATTACCTTTCATCCTTCTTCTTACTCTGTGAAACTTTTCTCTTCGTTGGGGACCTCCGATCACAATCTTATAGCTGTTTCTTGTCCTATCGCTCCAATACGGCTTTTGGATCCTCCAAGAGGAGGCGCCTTTGGTCCCTTCAGCACCAGTATTGGGGCGCCCTTAGGCAGTACTTCTGTGATTTCCTATGGAATGCTTACTGCATCCGTGGCCGGGGCCCTTCTGGGTGTGCTGAGCGCATCAGAGATTTGATTCTCTCGGGCATGGAGATGTACATCCCATATTTTATCCCTACTGCTAATGCTAAAAAAAACTTGTTTAACTTTACTTGTTCTAATGCTATTCGTAAGAGTGTATTCAGTATGAATATGTAATTTGTGCAATAAGAAAGGTGTACCTTTGGCGAAGTTTACAGACCCCGAACCAGACTCAGAAAGCTAATGAGTTAGTGTGTGTGTGTGTGTGTGTGTGTGTGTGTGTGTGTGTGTGTGTGTGTATGGGTGTGGATGGGTGTTGTGGAAGCTGCATGATGCCTTGAAGCACAATGTTTAAAACTCAAAGTTTGAGAAGTATTTCGTACATGCTTAATATTATTGAATATTTTTATGGCTTATAATTAGCAGCTAGTTTGTAAAATTATTGTCATACCATATAGCTATACGCATGGATGTGTTTAGGGAAAAACAGAGAGAGACGCGAAAATAGGTTGATAAAATATCATTCATATATTAGCATTATAAAAACTAGAGGAGGCCCTACCTCCCATGCCTCCTCTGAAAAGCCGTTTCTGCCGATTTGTGAAGATTGGGTATGCGTAAATTTCATTCATAAAGAATTACTATTACTATTTTCTTTGCTTTGCTAAGTTCTTTCTTTCTATGGTGTATGTATATATGTGTATATAAATGATGCGGTCCGTTGCAGAGAGATCGTCTGTAGGTCGACCCTGAATCATCGTTCGAACTCACATAAACTATATATATATATATATACATATATATACTTTATGTATCTCCTCGTTAACCTCGTTGATATTCCGTGTGATGGTCTCTCTTCACACCAAGGTCAAGCTGGTGTTCGATCCCCTAGGCCTGACTTGATTGAAGAGCAAGTTGGTTTCTTGCTTTATTTTCGTTATCTGATTTTGTGTTTCGAATTTCACATCATCGGTCATTATTATATTTCGTGCGCTTTCATGCTTCTCTGATTTTCCACGTCTATCTGAGGTATAATATGCAGTCTGTTTAAGTTCCTCATTTCTACCATATCTCAAGAGCTGAAATTTCTCAATGCTAAATGTCATGTTGTCTTCTGACCATTTGTATATTTTATTCGTATCCCCCTGCAAGCCCTCCACTTCATTACATCGCTTGATTTTTCTGGTAATCTTTGTATCGTCTGCAAAGGATGTTACTATACTGCTGGTGCTTACTTCACTGTCTATATCTGTTAGCATTATAATGAACAGGAGTGGGTCCCAGTACTGTACCTTGTGGTACTGAGCTACGTACTCCGATTTTGATGATGATATACCTTGAATTTTGACGACCCGTAGACGTTCTCTGAGGAAGCTCTAAATTCATTTTCTCAATTTGCCTGATATTCTCATATATTTCATTTTATGTGCTATTATACCATGAACACATTTGTCGAAAGCTTTAGCAAAATCCGTGTATATGAAATCGTAGTTGTCATTGCCTTTCAGTGCATCTAGGATATTGATATAGTGCTTTATTAGTTGTGATAGGCATGATCTACCTGTTCAGAATGCGTGCTGATTTTCGGCGAATCTTTCCAGTGTCTCCAAAAAAGCGAAGATTTTCTCTCTAACTATTCATTCAATTGCTTTGATGAGATGGGTCACCAATGACACTGGTTCTTTGCTTGAGATCTACCCCGTCCTCTCTCTCTCTCTCTCTCTCTCTCTCTCTCTCTCTCTCTCTCTCTCTCTCTCTCTGAAACACAAAATAAGATAGCAGTAAACAGAGCAAAGAGAATAACGGGTCTGATATTGAGAATTTTTAAACGAAGGGATAGGAATGTAATGATCCCCCTACTGAAAACCCTGATAATACCCAAACTGGAATACTGCTCGGTCCTAACATCCCCATATAAAAAAGAAGACATTAGACAGCTGGAGGGGATTCAAAGAAGTTTCACAGCCAAGATCAATGGGTGCAAAGAACTAAATTACTGGGAAAGGTTACGAGAACTAAACCTATATTCACTGGAAAGGAGAAGAGAGAGATACACCATTATTTACACTTGGAAAATAATGGAGAAACTAGTCCCTAATCTTACTCTGAATCCCATAACTCCCCAAACAACGGTGGAAGGTAGAAACGGTAGACTGTGTCGTATTCCCAAATTGAAGGCGAGACAGGGAACATCCTTAACCCTGAAAGAAAATAGTTTTGTAGTGAGAGGACCAAAACTATTTAATCAGCTGCCCAAAGACCTAAGAAACACGAAGGGAGTTGCAGTGGAAATCTTCAAAAGAAGACTTGACGCCTGGCTCAGAACAATCCCCGATGAGCCGGGCGTACCTGGCTATGTGAGGTGGAGAGCGCAAGAATCCAACTCACTACTTCACCAGGCCAACTCGAGAGGAGGGGCGACACGCTTGACCTTCGCGAAATGAGAAATCATCACGTGGAACCTTTGTAAGGTTGTAAGGTAAGGTTATATATACACGGACATTGTTGCTCTTTTCAAGATGCTCGATATTTCCCGTGTCTATGGATGCTCTCCATATACAGTACCAAGGTGTAGCTCTTTCATATTTACAAATTTTAATCAATAATGCGCTCCATTTGTCCGGAAATGCAGCTGAATGCGATTTCATTTGCCTTATAGCTCTCGCTACATCTTCTGGGGTAAAATCAAAGTCTATTATACACTCTCCTTGCAATTTCTCTTCAAAGAATGCATCTATGTCGGGTATCATTTTGTCGCTTTTTGGGTACTGAAAACTGATTCATACTGGGCTCTCATTGTTTCAGATATTTTTTTTAGATCGTCATTTAATTCATTATTTCTCTTCCTTAAGAACCCGATGGCTTCGCATGTTTTTGTTTTCCATTTCGCATAAAAGTAATTTAGATTTTTCCTTTATTGCTTATATATATATATATATATATATATAATATATATATATTATATATATGAAATTTATCTGACGAAAGTAACACGTGAATAATGTTTATGATGAAAAGAACCACTAAGAAAAAGGAAACACCGAATTGTGTTCAAGCGCTTTCGTCTAATGGTTCGTTTCTTCATATATACTGTGTGTGTATGTATATATATATATATATATATATATACTGCGCAGCCTCGTAACAGCTCCGTGTATTGGTTTGTCTTCACACAGACAATGTTGGGGGACCTTGCCTGTAGGCCTGGTGAATGTGCGAATTGTTCTCTTGCACTCTCTGCCATGCATATCCAGGTAAACCGGGTTCATCTGTTACCATACTGGGTCAAGTATCTAGTCTTCTTTTGAGGACTTTAACTTTCTGCCTGCTGTGGCTCTCCTAAGATTGTTTGGAAGCTGTTTAAAAAGTCTTGGATTCTTGACAAACAAGCTATTTTCCTTCAGTGTTGAATAGAACTAATGCCTCTCCCTTAATTTGGGGACGCTACACTATATACAGTATATATATATATATATATATATATATATATATATATATATATATGGCTGAGAAGCACAATCCTAAGGAATGGAGTCTTTTTATCAATTCATCAAAGTTGAGTTTGAAAGTTGTACTCTCGTACAACGTTAATATTATCCTTCAACTTCGTCTGCACATAAAATCTATATGAATGAAACATTTAACAGTATGCAGTTACTTTTGAAACATATTGTCTATGATAAACATTCCTGACATATCTGTAGTGATCTGAAAGTGGTTGCACTTCTCTTTGGCTTAGAGTTTAGATACAAAACGTTCTCTTGTTTCGTTTCTTCTACAAGTTAAAGAGTCATTATTCACAGAATGTGTGTCCACTTCGACAAAATTTGGTTCCAAAGTTGAGATTGAAATCCTGCATATATATATATATATTAAGCTGAGTATGGCGCACAATCTTTCAAAGCACTTTGTAATTGTGTACTCTATTTAAAAAGGATGTGTGTATATCTACATTTATTTGGGCACAATTATGACAGGAATATGAAAACTAACATATTGTTGTGTAGGAATGAAAAAACACCTTATTAAAGGTACTGAAAACGCTAGTGTATTTTATAGAATTTTATAGGCAAACTAGTGAGTCAAAATATCCACTACTATATACATATATGCTATATATTGCGTACAATATTACATATTATACGTAAGCTTCTGAATAGGATTTTTAAAGTTCAGCGTTAAAATACGTTATTCCGTTTTCTTTTTAGCAATATATCGGGTCCGCAAAAAAAAAAGGAGCATGACGAAAATGTTTACTGTACATTTATTTTTACACATAATGACAAATAACTTATTTTAGGCAAATAAGCAACAAATAAATTAAGTTAGTACCAAATTTCATGTCAATACGTCAAAAATTAAAGAAAATATAAAAGTTTTACTACAACATGTCATATAATTTTACAATTTCCAAAGAAAACGAAATTATAAGACTATAAAAATTGTTCGATATGTTTGCCAGAAATGTTTACTGTACATTTATTTTTACACATAATGACAAATAATTTACTTTAGGCAAATAAGCAACAAATAAACTAAGTTAGTACCAAATTTCATGTCAATACGTCAAAAATTAAAAAAAATATAAAAGTTTTACTACAACATGTCATATAATTTTACAATTTCCAAAGAAAACGAAATTATAAAACTAAAAAAATTGTTCGATATGTTTGCCAGAAACCTCTACAACCCTTCGTAATCGGGACCTAAATTGATTTATAGCTTTATCTACTTGATCTTGAGTAATTTCTTCCCATTTTTGTACGATAACTTCTTTCAAATGTTCGACATTTCGGATCTTATGCTTGTACACTTTCTCAGCCAACATTTCCCATATTCCGTAGTCTACGGGATTCAAATCTGGACTATTAGGGGCCCAATCTTTTGGGTAAAGCAATTCAGGATCATTATTTTCTAAAAATTCAATAGTTGACTTAGCGGTATGCGCCCGAGCGCCATCCTGTTGGAATAAGAAGTAACCATTATTCGCCAATCGTCTCATTTCGGGCAGCATTTGTTCCAACAAAGTTTCAGTGTAATAGCGGGCGTCTACTTTGATGTTTGGCTCTACGAAAAAAACAGATGTCTTGCCTAGTTTAGACACACCGACGCATACCATTACGCTGGCAGAAAAATGATTACGGGTAGCATAAAGTCTATCATCTGGTATTTCATTTTTACGATTAACTCTTGAATACACTCTGTCATTTTGGGAATTTCGCGGTGGTTCTACCGTAAAATTCTTTTCGTCAGTAAAAAAGCCGAGGTCTACTTTTTCGGGAGTGATATTTCTTAACATGCGTTCAGAACAAACAACTCTTTTCTGTTCGTTAATTTCAGTTAATTTCTGCCCGTGTATCCGTTTATAAGGTTTTAGTTCAAGGTCGTTTTTAATAATGTTTCTGACGCTACTTTCGGATATGCTCAACTCATTAGCAATTCTGGACGGTGTCACGTGAGTCCCTGGTCTGCCTTCTTGACTACAAATTCTTAGTTCCACATCTCTGATGTTTTCTTCGGTTCGAATTGATCTTGGCCTCCCGCATCCTTGTTTCCTTTCAGTACTTTCAGTTTCGTCGATTTTTCTTAACAGCTTGTCCAAACCTCCTTTCGACCATGGTTTATTCGGAAACTCTTTTAATAATTTTATTGCGCCATAATTTTTATCAAGTCTATAATGTTTTATTAACATTTTATCTTCTTTAGAAAAGGGCATATTATCATTTTTATATTTTTATTGATTAAAATTATTTAGGCATCTGAAAAAAATAATTTGTAATGAGAAAAACATTAAATTTTTACGCGGAAATTCACTTTTTTTAGTCATTGCACGTTTGTGGCCATAAAATCTTTATTTTATGACCGATTTTGATGAAATTTGTTTTATACAACTCTGGGCTCTTTTATCTTTAGCTAGATATATAACATTTAAGGGTCCGGCAAAAAATGCGGGCGTAAGAGCAATTTTCGTCATGCTCCTTTTTTTTTTGCGGACACTGTATAACGAAGAAGATGCATACCGAATTAAGGGTGACTGTTTGAATTCAAAATTGACGGTAAAGTGTGGTTCAATATTATTATTATTAATGAACAATCTTGTATTAATTGCTGCGTCTAGCTTGCTTCGCCCCTTTTAATTTTGAATAGGATTAGTTACTAAAAATGACTTTTCCTTATGTATTGTTACCGCGAATTGCTGTTCGTGTATGTTACTGCATAAAGGGAGTTTCTTTAGTTTCATTTGTACAGAACCAGAAGCTCCTTACAGTCATATTCGCTTTAACATAAAGGCTTCGAGATTTTCTTGACTACAGTTCCTTATTGCTCCCCACATTTTTTTTATTAAAAAATAGTTTCGTATATATATTTTATTAGAAAATGGGTGCTTTTTGTCAATAAAAAAAAAACCATGGTTGAGAAAATATTGGTTTGTAATAAATTTTAAAAAGTCCACTTAACTTTTTTATCCTTTACATTAGTCGTTATGTCTCCAGCTATTTGTATAATTTAGGTCTCGGGGGTACGGGGGCGGAGCCCCCGTAAAGATCACGCATCACAAATTGATCGGTATAGGGTTTTATATGTTTTTTTTATTTATAATCTTAATGTTCAATAAAATCATATTTTACGTGGGGGGCAATACGGAACTGGCCCCACTTTCTTATATCTGAGTCTTTAGTCAAGGAGATGGTTTGATCCCAATACTTAAATTCTGGTACTTGATCATTGTATATTATGTTATTATAAATTTAATATGTACATAGGAACTTCCCTCCCTTCTAATTTTGTAATTAAAATATTGTGATTCATTCTATCATATGCCTTACTTATATCTAGAAAACAGCTATAAATAGTTGAATTACTGTCAGTGTATTTAAATATAATTTCCTTAAGTATATAGATACAAACATCAGTTGAGTGGGACCTTTTAAACCAAACTCATTTAGTTCATAAGTTATCATTTAAGCGGTGTAGTAAAAAGAGTTTCTCTAGTAGTTTCGAGAAGCAAGAGGTGCTTGCAATAGCACTGTAATTATTGCTGGATAGAATACACTCATACTTATTTTATATATATATATATATATGTGTGTGTATGTATATATATATATATATATATATATATATATATATATATCAGGTCATCCCATAAGTAATGTCGTTTTTTACGATAGATTAAGTTTAAACTAGTCGTACTCGGTTTAAGCATAAATTTTCCGAAGGTTATATCTAAGAGATCTATCGTGTGTCGCTACATACTTTACAGACCTTGATCAGTGAAGACGTGTGTTTTGCTATATGTGAACCCCTCATAAATATGGTGGTATCAGAAGAGCATATCAGGCATATAATGCTTTACGAGTTCAAATAAGGGAATAGTGCTACTGAAGCAAAGCGAAACATTCAGGAAGTTTATGGCAACGATATTCTGCATGTGAGGAAATGTCAAAGTTGGTTTCAAAAGTTTAGGAATGGTGACTGCTGTTTGACAGATGCAGCACGATCTGGACGCCCTGCTGAGTTTGATGATGACCTGCTGTTAGCCGCACTTGAAGAAGACTGTTCAACAACTGTCAAAGAATTGGCCCAGAAACTCAATTCATCCCCGTCCACCATCCATCGACATTTGCAACAACTCGGGAAAGTGCCTAAGTTAGGAAAATGGGTGCCACATGAATTGTCGGTCGACAATCTGAGGGTGCGGATAAACATCAGCACAGCTCTTCATTCCCGTGAACTCCAAGATCCGTTTTTGCACCGTTTAGTGACTGGTGATGAAAAGTGGATGCTGTACCAGAATGTTAAGCGCCGTCGACAGTGGGTTTGTGCCGGAGAACCAGCGACACCACAGTCAAAACCAAATCTTCACCCTCGGAAGGTGTTGCTTAGTGTTTGGTCGGATAAAGGTGGTGTAATACACTTTGAAACCTTACCACACAACCAAACAATCACCGCTCAAGTCTACTGTCAACAACTGGATCGATTGAACACTGCACTAAAAGAAAAGAGACCTTCTTTGGTTAATCGCAAAGGAATCGTGTTCCACCACGACAACGCACGTCCTCATACCGCTCGGATCACTTCTGCAAAAATTGAGGAGCTTGGGTGGGAAAAACTTCCACATCCTCCATATTCTCCAGACCTTGCGCCTTCAGATTATCATCTCTTCAGGAGTCTGCAAAACTATCTTGACGAGAAAATTGCACACCAGTCTTTGTAAGTTTTTTGCCTCAAAACCGCCTGAATTTTATAAACATGGCATTGAAAAGCTTGTAGGACGTTGGTAGAGTGTCATTGATTTCGATGGAAAATATACAGTATACTAGATTAAAAAGTTTGAGTTGTTTTTTTTTTTGTCCTTCAATTTCCGATCTAAAAAACGACATTACTTATGGGATGACCTGATATATATATATATTAGGGTGTCTCTTATTGGGTAGTCAAAAATTGAAATGTTGAATTATTTTATCTGTGCCCCCTAAAATAGTTCCATTTAGCATAAAAACTAAAACTTGAAAGTTTGACACAAATTGGCTCATATTTAGGGGTCGCCCCCGGCTAATAAAAATGGTGACCATGGCATAATAGCTCCTGACATATGATTATGCTCATTATACACATAATTCCTTCCTTCTTTTTTTAGTTTGATTCGTTTTTATAAGTATAGACCTTCTTATTTATCATTGATCCTTTTCTAACCTATCCTTGATGTTGTTATAATCCATCCTTTGGTCCTCAATCCTTCTTTATCCCAATCCTTTTTCTCCTATCCAAAATCCTTCCTGGCTCTTTTTTTATATACAATCAGCAATGAAGCATTGCTACAAAAAAAAACCATTAGTTTATTATATAGAGATAAATTCAAAATGCCAGTGCTATTTACATACTTTAATTACTTTAATTAGCATTATTTCCTTATACAACATTTATTTAATATACAATGATTATACAATATGGTGTATTTTAAGGTGCGACCTCATTGATGGTTATTTTTTGAGAAGAACAGTTTTTGATGGAACTGGGTGACTCTGGCGGTGTTTTGCAACAATTTGGAGCAGGAACTGGAGCTGCTCTTCCCCCACTGTCAATTTCTTATTCAGCTCTTGAACTAAAGCTACTGCACGTTCTGCCCGGTCATTTACAACAGATAGAGCTGCAACAATAGCTCTGGCCCTTAAATATTCACAGTTGGATGTCCAAGTGCTGGGTGCCTTGTTCAGAAATCCTTCTGGCAAATTCAGCTTAGTAAAGAATTCTCTAGTATTTCTTGTAACAAGTTGGTGTAGTCCTTCACCAGAGCAGAAAGTCGATTCAGGGATCCGAGGACGCTTGGGTGGTCTATCAGTGGACTCATCTTCTAATGCCTTTACCATGCGTTTCTTTACATCTGTAGTAATTCGCTCATCAAAGAAAGCAAGACCAACTGCTTCTTCAGACAGGTACCATAAGTGGTTAGAGAGCTTTTTTTTAGTTGCATCAGAAATCTTTTTGTTAGGATAATTAATCAATGACCTCATAAGGAGCCAGTCATTAAATGGGGTTTCAATAGGGAGTGAGGATGTTGTCCAAGCCTTCATATAGATGAGAACAGAAAAAGGGAAAGATCTCGAATTCCTCGTTCTTCAGTCTTAGTCATCTTGAACTGGTTTCGAAAAAGCCACATCTTGATAGAATAGAGCGCTTTGGACATCCAGCGAGCTCGATGCATGGCACCTGGTGCACGAAACTTGATGCCTTTATT
Organism: Bathynomus jamesi; assembly: GCA_023014485.1. NCBI lineage: Eukaryota > Metazoa > Arthropoda > Malacostraca > Isopoda > Cirolanidae > Bathynomus > Bathynomus jamesi. The sequence continues at coordinate 562,244 of JAJOZX010001203.1, read as the reverse complement.
GGGGACACCTCCAAGAAAGATGATGGACAGATCCAAAAGTTCTTGATAGTCATCCCGTAGCATAGGTGCCTGGGATCTAGCAAACTGAATTAGTTCAGTTTTAGACTGGATAATTGCTTCTTTAGTAATCGTGTCTGTCTCACCTGTTTGGAACTGGCTTTGATCAACAGAAGTCCAATTGTCACGAAAACGCTTAAAGATCAATATCTCTGGACCAGTTGATGTAGATCCCAATGTTGCTTCAAATGCAGCTCCCAACAATAAATCTAAAACATGGTGTCTACAAGGCAAGTACAAAACATCATGTCCCAATTTTGCTTCGATGAGAGCACAGGCTCCACTATATTGTCCCGTGTTTGAAGCTGTTGTATCGAAACAAATTGCTTTCACTCTCTCTGTAATTCCCCATTCATTCAGGCAGTTAAAGACGGCTTCAGATTGTGCTTCTCCAGTTGAGTTTGGGATTTTGGGGACACCAAGCAGCTGTTCAACACCAGGTCCTGACACAAGTACTGGGAGATGATCAATGTGCTTGTGCGAGGTGAGGTCCTCCATCATCTTGCCATCCCAGTGGACTGTCATAGAACATTCTCCATGGAAATGCTCTTTAAGTTCTTTAGCATGACGAGCTCGGTTCTTATTTCGAAGGCGATGGATAGAATGTTGGTTTATGTTGTAATCTGAAGCGTCCAAACCAAAGCTTTTAGCTGCCTCTGCGAGGATAAATGTTGCCTTTCTAGAGGAAATTTGTGTACGATCCAGGGCAGCAGACATCTGAATAGTCATGATGTTTTTTATGCCTCGTTTTTTCTTAGATTTTGGTAAAGCACAAGCTCCTTTGGGCTCCTCCTCCTCATTCTCACTTTCATCAGTGTTGCTGGAAGATGTGGAAGAAGCCAGTACAACTTGACTAGTAGACGCCTTCATCAAAGATTCTGACTTTCTTTTTCTCTCTGCCTCAGCTTCCAACCGTTTGACTGCATTTTTTGTGCGGTCAAGATGTACAGTGTCCACACCACCGATTGAGCCAGGACGACCTTTTTGTCTTTGCAGTTGAAGGAACTCCCAGTCCTCACGATTCTTGATCAGCTTCTGAGCGTCTCCATGGGCGATGTCAAAGAGATCTTCCAATCGCTCTACAAAATCAGCCTCCTTGGTTTTATGGCTCTGGCTTGTTCTGGAAGCATGCTTCTTTAAGCTACAAACTTGACAATTATCTCTAATATATTCATTTAATTGAATTCATCATAAATATGATGATTAATTAATTAAAAACATATGTTTAGTATACTTGACAACTGCTAGTAATTTCAAATATTAATTGCATAAATAATAGCTATATTTTATGAACTTTAATAAGCGGGGGCGACCTCTAAAAATTGTTCAATCCCAAAAATGTTTTATATGTGATGTTTTTTCAACCAATGGAACTGGTTGAGGGGGCGCAACCTAAAAAAATCAACACTTCGAAAATAAGAGACACCCTAATATATATATATATATATATATATAAATATAATTACACAATAGAGAGAGGGGTTGGCTATATTATCTCGCTTATTTATGTGTGTTGATTCACGAAATGTATAACCTAAATATCAGTACATACATACAAATATTACATACAAATATCAGGTCATTAAATTTTTAAATTACGTTGTTAAATTACGTTGTCAAAGTTTTTAAACACACGCAAATTTATAACGAAATTTGATGTGCAGTAAAATTAATAGTTCACAAACCAGAAGATGTCATGTGAATGTGATGGTATATATTGCAGGGGTGGCCAAGTTTCCTGGACCCAAGAGCCACATACGACATTTTTCAGATGTACGGGAGACGCAAAATATTTTAAAAAGAATTTAATTATTAAAAATATATACATATACATATAGTTATACTCACATTATTAAATTGTTTAATTACTGCTTGTAGAAGGCTTAGTTTGGGTCTTCATTTTGGCTGTTAGTGCTTTAAAGTCTGGCTGATGTGATGTTAAGGCGGTATGAAGAAGCTCAGTCAGGTGTTCGTTAGTGAGGGCAGCACGATGTTTTGACTTTACAAACTTCATTACCGAGAAGAGTGCTTCACAGCACTAAGTTGTCCCAAAAACTGAGGTAAATCAGAAACTGGTTTCCCTGAGGTGAGGATACTTTGTCTCTGGTACTTGCTTCCAAAACTCAACTGCAGATAAGCTTTTATGCATCAACTTTAAACCCACGTCCTCTTGTTGCTCCAAAAGTTCTGTTTGTATTGAAGCAACTTCCGTAACAAAAGGTGTGGTAACAGGACAGCCATCGTTGACGACATCAATCAGGGAAGGATTTACAAGAAATTCGAAGCATGGTTTTAGCTTCTTTAGTTCATCAAACCTGAACTGAAAACCATCAATTAGTCCTTCTAATTTACCTTTGTATTCCTCTAATTTACTATCTTTTATTTCAATATCAGGAAAAGTGTTTGCTCGGTTTTTCAGGTGGGGAAAGTGGTAAAAATTTTTTGTTACTAGATCTTTTTGGAAGAGTTTTACTTTATTCTGGAAACTGAAAACTGTCTGTGTAAGGTCAGAAATGACCTTATCCTTTCCCTGAAATGCCAAATTTAGATTTTGAAGGTGTTGTATTACATCAGTAAAAAACATCAGCTCCTGCACCCATTCGTGATCTTCTAGTTGTGGGTATGACTTTCCCTTTTCTTTCAAGAAATCAATGATAGGCTCCAACAGTGCAACAAACCTATTCAGGAGAACACTAGAATGAAAGGTCATTTGGCTTATTTTGAAGATCTACCTCCTCGATAAAATTTCTAAACGCTCGGTGCGTTTTCGCATTTGAACGAATGAAATTCACAATTTCTAGAACACATTTCATAACACTGTCATACCTAAAGTACTTGCTTACCAAATGACCACGGTGAATGATACAGTGAATAAAGAGACACAGGATACTTGGGATCGCGTGTCAAGAGCCCAACTAGGCCTACATTTTGTCCTACCACGGCTGATGCTCCATCTGTTGCAACACTGACAAGTTTATTCAATGGTACTTCAGCATTTGATAATGCCTCCTCAAGTGCGTTCTTTATGTCAACCCCTCTGGTGGTTTCTCTTAGGGTCATTAAGTCCAAGAGTTCTTTCACATTTCCATCGCCAGTAACATAACGAACAAATATCGCCAGTTGAGGGTTATCTTTAATATCTGTGTATTCATCGAGGGCCAAACTGAATGCAACAGAATTCTTCAAATCACTCTGCAACGAGCATGTAATTTCAGCACTGATCTGGGAAATACGTCTCTCTGTAGTGTGTCGGGAAATAGAAATACTTGCTATTTGTTCTCGAAGCGTTGTGTTATCTGGAGCGAGAATTGCAGTAACACGGCAATATTCTTCTTCACAAATTCTCCACTACTGTAGGGAAGTTGAGCACGAGCAATATTCCATGTCATAACAAAACTAGCTTCAGTAGTTAAGTTAGCTGTCTTACACAATGATGAAAGTACAGTTTGTTGGGCAACTAGGCTAGATTTCAACATTGTTAACTTAGTCTTCCGCAATTCTGATTTGGGAGGAAATTGCGTAATAATTTTTTTATGGTTAGTTTCATGATGACGCTTTAAGTTACTGGCTTTAAAGTGATTGAGTGCCACGTGGCAGATAAGACACACAGGTTTCCCACCCTTAACAGTAAAGCAAAGCTCTCCTCCCACTCCTGTTTAAAAACTCTATTTTCTTCTTCATATTTCCGTTTCTTACACTTTGTCTGCTCAGTCATTTTAATCAACTAAAGGGTTGTATAACTTTCAGTTGTATAGCTGAGAAAAGTAGCCACTATTTGATCTAAGAAGCCAATTTTAAAACACACTCACTCGTTACTACACGCGGCCCGCAGGGTAGCTCGAAGGGTACTGGACACTGGTGAGTGGCGATTGGTGTTAATTACGTAATTATCCCGCTTATTGCCTGTCACGCAAAAGAAATTGTCGTACGCATGACACATTTTATTGTCAATTCAATTTTTCCTTGTTTTTTTCATATTTTTTATTATGTGAAAAAAAAAATTATATTTGTATTATGAATTTTGTCTTTTATGATAAATACAATAAAAACCAAATTTTCTCGCTAGCCGCAGTTAACAACCTCGAGAGCCGCATGCGGCTCACAAGCCGGGGTTTGGCCACCGTTGGTATATAGCGATGTAAATAACAGAAAACTATATATTTAAAAGTAACTAAAGAATTAAGCATGTGTTATGAATTTATAAAAAGATCTTGTATTTGAGGTTCAGATCGGATGAAAATAAGTCAGTTTCCCTTAAAAAAGAGAAATTAATTTATTTAAATTAAAATAATAAACCTTCATTTTATTTTTCATAATATAGATATTAAACAAAGAAATTGTTTTTGATTTAAAATATGTTTAACCTGATTTTTTTTTTTTTTATGTTCGCAATTTGTTAACATATGAAAATGGAATTACATTTGAATAGGTAATGTGGTATTAGAATATAATGATATGCTTTGAGAATACAATACAAGTCATTGTATGTTTTGAGGTCGATGCATACATACTCTTGTTATGTTTATTAAACCTTTTTTCAGATATTTATTTCAGGTTTTCATTTATAATGTTTAAGGGTATAAGTTCAAAATTAAGTGTCAAACTCTGTCTTTGTCTGCTTTTGTTTGTCTCATATAAGACCGTGAAAGAACCCTCCAGGAGGATTTTTTTTTTCTCGTGAAGGAAGGAGAGGATGAATCCTTTTTTTTTCACACAAAGAGGGGGGCCCCTCCAGTTGCGATTGCCCTTCATTAAGACCTGTGAGGCACCATAAATGGGTCAGGAACTTAAGGAAGGGGGGCCCCTTATAACGTAGGCGAAGGCCTCCAGGGGGCCCTCCAGGGGCAAGTTTCAAAGCACCCGAAATTCCTCGTCCGAAATGCGGGAATACTACTAAATTAACTGAAATCCTTGAAATTTTATTTTCATATTAGGATTCTTTAGTGACTTCTAACTTAACTATCATCTATTTAATTAGTCATACTATATATAGGGTGGCCCATAAGTTCCAATCGGTTATAATTAAAGCGAAAATCCAGGAAAGAATATATGTTGAGATGGTTATATTTTGCACTTTGAATAATCAATAAATATTTCTAAACTTATTATAAACTTTTTACTTTGCTTGATTTTTTTATTTTCGCTTTAATTATAACCGATTGGGACTTGTGGGCTACCTTGTATAAACAAATAAATACATAAATGTTCTTTATACAGGGTGTCCCAGAAGTCTTTGAGTAGTTTTATTTGGCTATAACTTTTTCTTTTTTAATTAATTTATTTACTTTTATTTTTCAATTAAAGTACCCTTGCTGCGATTAATGAAAATGGAATCCTGGCCAGTGCAACAAAGAGTGGTTATTGTGGAACTTTATTTGACAAACAACTCTTCATTCGTCGCCGCTCAAAGAGCTTTTCGATTAAAATTCAACACACGTTCTGCTCCTTCTGATCGAGCTATTCGACGGTACGTCGCTAAATTTCGTATGGGAAAGGGTCAGGGAGACGAACCACGGACTGGGCATCCTCGGACAAACCGAAGTCCAACTCGGGTTGAGATGGTTCGTGAAAGCGTTGAGGAAAATCCACATCAGTCCGACGACGCAGACAGGAATTAAATAAACATTTCAAGAAGTTCCTTTCATCGAATTTTAAGAGAGGATATCAATCTTTACCCGTACAAAGTTCAAATTGCTCAAGAAATTAAACCACAAGATCATCAGAGTCGGATAACTTACGCTAATGCGATTTTAGATTTACGCAATGAAAATGAAGATTTTCACCAGATATTAAATTTGTAATTAAAATCGCAATAAATATATTTTCAAGTGTTACAAATCTTTTTTAATTTGATCGCCAAACAAAAAAGTTACAGCTAAATAAAACCCCTCCAAGACTTCTGGAACACCCTTTACTTACCGAGCTCGAACCCTCTCCCCGAGAGCCTTTACGCAACGTACAGAATGTTCTTCTCATTACGCCATCGTGAACCAATAATGCGTCAAACAAGCTGGGTATTCATAGTTTTGCCCTACTGTACATTACAATTTTATTAAATAACTTTTTTTCAGGTAAGAAATATGTATAATTGCATTTTAAAAACTTTATATTCCGAAGATTTCTGAAACTGAAACAACTAATATTAATTCTCTGTGAACGGGTTTCTTGTTGGGTCATGTTAGGAATGTATTCATGAACCTCAACATTTCGTAGTATTCGGCCATAGAGTGCTAAATCTGAATCTATAAATGATTAACAAAAATATAATTATATGCATTTAACTTCCTTTATAACAGAGACCAAAATAGGTATACAAAGAACTCGTTATGCCAAACGTCTATTTATTTGGATCTGTACCAATGAAGTAATCCTCCTTATTTTTGGATTGACAAATGTCGAAAATCAGAAATCGGAAATTTCATGAGTTCTAAATTTAAATTCTCGTCTTAAAATTGTTACCTAATTTATATTATGTTAATACAGAATATGAACTTTCACTTTATATAAAACATTTCTTAACGCATGCGCCTAACCAGGCAAAATTGACTAACATTTCGAGTATATGTTGAAAAATATACATCATAGCAAAACTGGAGGAAACTTCAAAATTATACATATCACCATGAAGCTGATGGAACTTCATGTGATGTCATGACCAAAATTTGCAGAAATTTTTCACGCCTGTTAAGAATTGCTTCTCGGAAAATGAAATGAAACACTAATTCCATCATAACACGTAATTTCGGTTTTCTGTATACCCTGTATACACAGTCGCCCTTGCCGTTCGCGGATATTTCGTTCCGCGGAGACCCCGCGAACCGCGATACGAAGGTTCAATGGGAAAAGGGAGGTTACGTGCTTGGGGACCCACAGACACCTCCCCTAAAATATGAATACTAATTTTAGGGAGCAATAAAAAAATTATATAATTTATTTGGTTACGAGGATAAAGAGCGTTAGAAAACGGTTTTCTACTGATGCTGTATTAGAGAAAATGTACTTCCACAGAGTTTGCGAGGGGTGACGCAAGTACTGTAGGAAGAGCACCCTCAAATTGGAAACAAATGCTAAGTGATCAGGGACAGCACAGGACTTTCTCTCAGTTGTGGCTCTAAAGTTTTGGGGTTGCTCTGATATATTCGTCTTATTGTTTTATTTTCGTTGTGAGGAATATACCCGTGCCTGTTATAGTGTTTAACTACTGAACAGTACTGGGAAAGAAATAATGAAAATAATATTTTGATTTAGACATTGTACATAATTTCAGTAATGACAGAAGTGGTGTATGTGTGGGCCCTAAGGTGCTAAGAAGTCGATAAATAGGCAACTGAGTGAGGTTAGTTGCCGTTTCGCACCTCTGCAGCCACGCACGCGAAATTTCATCCGTCGCGCTAATCCGCGGATACGCGAAATTTGCACCGCAAACCGTGAAAAGCGTTAGAAATGGTAAACCACCTCTAAGCAAAATCCACGAAGTGCGAACCCACGAACTGCGAGGGGCGACTGTATATATATATATATATATATATATAAAATGTGAGGGGTCGCGCGTCTTAAGGAACCTAAGCGCCACCACAGTCGAAAATGTGTTTTTGATGGATATCACTATTTTCACCCTTCCTCTATCGCGTGGTTTGGGTTATAATGACCTTACGACACTAGAAGTATGGTTGAAAACCTTATGAAGCGAACTACTTTTTTCACCCCTAACACCAGCTGGGTTCTGCCTCCCAGATGTGATGCATGTCTTAAGGCCCCAATATCCCGTTCAACTGGTGGGAGGTGATGGGGGTGGGGTGGGACGCTCGGTCTCTGGGTGGCGGGAAGAGCAGGAGGAGCGCGAGCCAATGAAAACATGGCAGCCACGCCGCTCTGCTTTCTGATTGGCCACCCGCTCCACGCGCCGAGAGTGACACGACACAAACATCCCGCCAGTACCTTATGACTCACGTTGCTGTTAGCAGGCGTCCTGTGTTCGTGCTCATATTAGTAGTACGGTGTCAAAAGGGTGGAATGCAGAAATGTTGCATAAAATTAGGTAATGTTGCAAGAGTGCCACCCCTTTTGTTGCAAGAGTGCCCCCCACCCTCCCTTTGTTGCCAAAAAAAGAAACAGAAAAAAAAAGAAAAAAAAAAAAATTCCCCCCAACGGGGAGAAAGAGAGAGAGAGAGAGAGTGCCAACCTTTGTTGCCAACCCCAAAATGGGATTGCAAGGGGCATGCAACTTGGAGGCGGAGTTCTCCCCCAAGCTATTCCCCCCAAAAGGGGCGGAAAGAGAGAGAGAGAGTACCAACTTTTCTTGCAAACCCCAAAATGATATTGCAAGGGGCATGCAACTTGAGGCGGAGTTCTCAACCAAGCTATTCCCCCCAAAGGGGCAGAAAGAAAGAGTGCCAACCTTTCTTGCCAACCCCAAAATGGGATTGCAAGGGGCATGCAACTTGGAGGCGGAGTTCTCCCCCAAGCTATTCGCCCCAAAGGGGCATACCTAACCTAAGAGGCCTCTATGGGAGGGAAGGGGTTTCCTCACCACCCAAAGGGCCAGAAAGAGAAAGGACCAGAAATCCTTGCTCGGCTGGGAGCCGAGCTTGTATGACTCCGTCGTCCGCGTCCCGCTATTTTATAGATCTCTAATCCGCCAGTTGGCTGAGTTGCCAGATAGCGCCATGTATTTAATTCATCAGCCAATAGAAGGCTGAGTTGCCAGTTTGTGCTATATATTTAATTAATTCATATATTATTCAGCGTAGAAGACTGAGTTGCCAGATAGCAATATTTATCTAATTATTCCTTATATTATTTAGCCATTCGGTTGCTAAATACCACCATATATTTTAAGTTATATGATGATCGTTGTCAGGTACTGCCATTTATTTTAATTCGTTACCACAACAGATGAATCTTCTTAATTCCAACAATTTACTCTAAAAGAAATTCTGTTTATTAAATAAATAATTAGAATTTAAACACACTCTCTTTACACAACTAAAATAAATCACTTTATTACATAATTCCTATTTTTATTATTATTATTAATATCGCAATTCACGCTAAATCACGAGCAACAGTGGGAAAGGATGCGCTTGTATATATATATATAATAAACGAATAAACAACTCGTGCACACACACACACATATTCTGTGAATTTTCAAGTTCATTTCATTATATACGATTTTTGATGCAGTTAAAACTGTTCGAACAGTTTCAATGCGTGTACAAATTTTTTATTTTTATTTTTAAATTAAACAGGTTTGAATCGAAGTTAATAGTAAAGATGTCGAATTTTTTTTAAGGCGCTGCATCTAATTCGGTAATAACTATTTATATCAACGAAATAATTGCTTTCCATTTTAAAAATAAAACCTCAATGCTGAGCTTACTGTCGCTATTAAAATGTATTCGAATTAACTGACGCATAGCACAACCACCACAAAAAAGGCATCACATCACCAACATTCGTCATACGCGCACAACCACCAACATCACCACACAAACTGATGCATGCAAAACCCCAATAGTAAAATATATACGAGCACAACGCCCACACAAAGAAGCATCACCAACAAAAACAGTATTATCAAACATTAGTATACATTGTCGTGATGTACCTTTTATTATTTATTATAATTTATTTAAATTCATTTTTTCTTTATTTTCTTACCTCTGTCGTCTATCATAATTTATTGTAATTTGAAATTCACTAGGAAAACTTATTAATGTCGTTTAACAAGTTTATTTGTTGAATAAACAAAATTCAGCCAGACTGTACTGAACGGACGCATTTCCTGAGCTCTCTGATTTTGCATCTACTTTTGTATATTGCTGAGAATTTTACCTTTGGATAGTTTTGAATTTTATATACTTGCGTTTAAATTTACGTTGTTATAGTTAAGTAATTGAATATTAGTGGTTTTTAGCGATTTAGAAGTTTTCATAGCGTGCCGGCTTAATTTAACTTATACCTGACGGTTTAAACTAATTTTTAACTGCGCGATGCCGTCGCAGAAAGCGTCGTGTGTTAGGTGTAGGGTTAAACCGGTGGTATTCGGAATTTAAGGATTATAACGGCGGTCCAATGGCGATTACCGATAGATCAGTTTTTTTTTTGCGAGTTCATGGAGGAATTAGTTGACATAAAACGCAGTGTACGTGAGGTAGCGGAAAGACTTGCAACGCTTGATGAGGGCAGGGTAGGGCTACGGTTGACGGAAGCCGAACCAATACTAACGTTGAAGACGTTAGTAATTTGAAGGGTGAGGTGCGTAACCTAGTTTCTAGTTTAGGTAGCTTGTCGGGAAGGTTAGATAGAGTTGAGGAAGAGGTTAAGGTTAGTCCGAGAGTAGTAGATAGCGAGGGATTTAGAGAGGTTAAGGGTGGAGCTAGGCCGCGTACGTTAGGTGATAGGAATCCCCCCCTATCGAGGTTTCGAACCCTTTCGCCCATTTGGAAAGGGACGTGAATGAGGGGGAAACTATTTTAATCGGGGACTCTTTAGTGCGCCACATGGACAAAGAGTTCGTTAAACGGCATCCAACCAAGAGGAGGAGTGTCTGTCTCCCAGGGGCCAGGGTTGACAGAGTTAGAGACGAAGTGGATAGGATTGACGTTGCCTCCCGTCACTCAATGTTGGTGACGATGGTAGGAGGCAACGACTCGTATAGGCCCGATACTAGAGTGCCTGACCTTTTGGAGAGATATAGGGGGTTAATTAGGTCCCTGAAGGCGAGGTCAGATAGGTCTTTAGTTCTAGGTATTACCCCTAGGCACGGGTTGGGTCTTAGAATTACGTCCAAAACAATATTTTTGAACAACAAATTAGAAGAGATTTGTGCTGAGGAAAATGTACCCTTCGTAAAGCTGTGGTCCGAATTCAGTGATCCTAGCCTTTTTATAAAAGATGGGGGTGCATTTTAATGAAATAGGTAATGCTAGGCTAGGTAGGTTAATAGACGAAAACGTGCGAAAGCTCTATAGGTCGAAGCCTTCTTTAAACGTTGTGGGTCCGGGGAACGCGGTCCCGACGTGAAAAATAGTTTAAAACGCGGGCCCGTTGTAAAAAATAACTTAAACGTCTTTTATTGTAACGCGCGTAGTATTAGAAATAAATTAAATGAATTTAAGGCGATAATTTATTCTGGCAACTATGATATAGTTGCTGTCACTGAAACTTGGTTAAATACCGTGACTCGGGACTTGTTAGGGGAACTTGATATACCGGGTTTTAAAGTCTTTACTAATGATAGGTTACATAGGTTTGGTGGAGGCGTTTTGCTGTATATTCGTAATTCCCTTAGGGCTATCGAGGTTAAGTTAGATTTTCCGGCATCAATTAATGCGATATGTGTTGAAGTGAGGGCGCTTAGTATTAGTTTTAATTTTGTTGTTGTTTATAGACCTCCCGTTCAACCCCTCGATACAGATGCTAGATTTTACTCACTTCTTGGTAATTTTATTGACAATCGGAATAGTATAATTGTCGGAGACTTTAACTGCCCTAATGTTAATTACGAGAATTTTACTGGTAATGAGGAGGGTTTGAGATTGGTTGAGTTTATGGACGATAACTTTTTACGACAGATAGTTACCGAACCAACGCGCGGTGATAATATTTTAGATTTGGTGATGACGAACGGCGAGAATATAGTCGGAGGTTTAGAAGTAGGCGAGAGTTTAGGATGTAGTGATCATCAAATTCTTAGGTTTAAGATATTGATAGAAAACACCCAGGAGAGTAACGTAATAGAAGTCCCTGATTTTCGTAGGGCTAATTTTGATAGTTTTGCGGATAGGATGAGAGTAGTGGACTGGGATAACTTATTTATGGGTAATAACACAAATTTGCGTTGGGTGGCGTTTAAAGAAAGTTTTATGAATATTGAAAGGGAGTTTATTCCTCGTAGGCCCAAGCGCGTTAGAAATCGTGGTAGGCCGAAGTGGTGGACTAGGGAAATAGGAGAGTTCATAAACGAGCGTAATAGAGCGTATAGACTTAATAAGCGCATGGCACGGCAGCTAACTTTAATAGATATATCGAGCTTAGACGTCAGGTTAAAAGATCAGTTAGGAATGCCAAGCGTAATTTAGAGATACTTATAGCTGCGGATAGTAAACATAATCCAAAAAAGTTTTTTGAATACGTCAATAATCGTAAGCCGGTAAAAGATAACATAGGCCCTCTAGTGGATGTAAATGGCGCTTTGGCTTCTGACCCTCAGGCGATGGCGGGTATTTTCAATAACTTTTTTGCGACAGTTTTTACAGTAGAAGACGTAAATAATATCCCCGACGTGGACGATATCGTTCCATTTAGTAGCGAGACTATTTTGGATGAAATAACTCTTTATGAGGCTGAGATTGGGCATTATATCGATAGGCTAAAAGTTAGCAAGGGTCCAGGCCCTGACGCTTTTTATCCCAGACATTTGAAAGATTTCAAAGACGTTATCGTAGGCCCCTTATCGAAGATTTTTAATCAGTCACTCGAAACGGGGATTATTCCTGAAGACTTCAAATTAGCTAACGTCACGCCTATTTTTAAAAAAGGCGACCGCGCAGTAGCTAGCAATTATAGGCCCATTAGCTTAACGTCAATTGTAGGTAAACTTTTGGAATCCGTAGTTAGGGATCGTATCGTCGATCACTTAGAAAGTAGAGATTTGATTAATAGTAGTCAGCATGGGTTTCGACGCCATAGGTCTTGTTTAACTAATTTGTTAGAATTTTATAACGAAATAGTGCGCGAATACGATAGGCATAGAGCAGCTGACGTTATTTATATAGATTTTAAAAAGGCTTTCGATACAGTTCCGCATAGGAGACTAATTGCGAAGGTTAAAGCGCACGGTATACGCGGTCAGGTAGCTAACTGGTTAGAAGAATGGCTTCGTGCTAGGAGGCAGAAGGTCGTTGTTAATGGTTGTGAATCGGGGTGGTTAGATGTAGGTAGCGGTGTCCCACAGGGTTCAGTGTTAGGCTCATTGTTATTCGTAATTTACATTAACGACATAGATGTAGGATTGACTAGTAACGTGTCAAAATTCGCGGACGATACTAAAATAGGCGTTAAGGTTGTTAACGAGGACGATAGAAATAGGATCCAAGACGATGTAAATAGGATTATGGAGTGGACAGATAAGTGGCAGATGCAATTTAACGTAGAGAAATGTAACGTTTTGCATATAGGTTCTCGCAACAATAATTACACGTACACGATGGATGATAGGCAGTTAGCGAGCGTTGACAAGGAAGTAGATTTAGGCGTACGCGTATCTAAGGATTTAAAGGTTAGGAACCAGTGCCTGGAGTCTTGCGCAAAAGCTAATAGGATGTTAGGCTTCATAGCGCGTAATTTCGAATTTAAATCGAAGGATATTATATTGCCCCTTTACAAGTCCCTAGTCAGGCCTCATTTAGAATATGCAGTTCAGGTTTGGTGCCCGTACTTGCGTGAGGATATTGATAGGTTAGAAAGGGTTCAGCGTCGTGCCACGAAACTTATTCCGTCATTGCGCAATAAGCCTTATGAAGATAGGATTAACGAGTTAGACCTGTATTCACTCGAAACTAGAAGATTAAGGGGGGAGCTTATTGAAGTTTTCAAAATCGTTAATAACATCGATAACGTAAATTTTGACAAATTGTTCACTTTCGATAATAGTAATACTCGCAATAACGGATGTAAGTTGCGTGGCAGACGTTTCATTACTAATATCGCTGGGGAGCTTATTGAAGTTTTCAAAATCGTTAATAACATCGATAACGTAAATTTTGACAAATTGTTCACTTTCGATAATAGTAATACTGGCAATAACGGATGTAAGTTGCGTGGCAGACGTTTCATTACTAATATCGCTAAAAACTTCTTTACGTTTAAAGTAATTGATAAATGGAATAATCTTCCCGCGTCGGTCGTTCAATCTACCAGCGTTCATATGTTTAAGAACCGCCTTGACAGACATTTTAAAAGTATTAACGTTGTTTAATATAAAAAAAACAAAGTGAGCAACGGGAGCTCTCGTGGTGGTGCTCGAGGATGAGTCTGTTGACGATGAATGCCAGCTTGTGACATGCCAGCGTGTGATGCCAGCAATAAAAAAAAAAAAAAAAAAATTAGACTAACACGAACGTAGATGTAGCTCGTAGCGTAAACTAACCCACTTTTTGTTTAACTTTACCTACTTTTTTAACTTTGCATGTCTGTAACTCTTTTCTTGCATGTTTGTAGTTTGCATGGTATGACTGTGAGTTAAGACTGTGTTTGCATGGTTTGTAAGCGTTCTTATTATACTTCTTTTCATCTTTCACCCCTCTCCTATTCTCTCCGACTATTTTTCTGACTTGTCGGCAGTGGCCGGCGGATGATGATGGTGAGACTTTTTCCCTCTTTTTCTGAATGAAAGTTAACCAACGAATGATAGGTGTTGCTCTTTACTTAACCCCTTATTCTCTTCTCTTCTCTTAACCCCCTACTCTTTCCTTTCTCTCGGGCTAACCTTAGAGTGGATCTTAGGGTCTTTGTTAGCCTTAGCTTCTGTAGATCTGTAGAAGAACTTATTAGAAGGACAAAAGCATAACCATCAATCGTCATACTAACACAAACACACACACACACACACACCACACACACACACCAACAATTGTATTTGACCTACTTTCTCCGTAACTTATATATTCGGAAAGAAGCAAAATCGAAATTTTCTGATTTCCAATTAGTAACTTTTTAAACTTTTTACAAGCACGATTTCTATTGCACAAGCAAAACTTTTAAAATATTCTTCATTACACGCCTTTAATGATTGAAGGTACAAATTGCTAGCATTTAAAATACACGCATTCATAGCTTAACCTGACAAATATTCACCTAAACGAAGATTTATTTCCATTAAACATACCCAAAAAGCAATAATCGCACCCTTTCACTTATAATTGCATTACATAATAATCGGAAATATATTTATTACTTAATTCCTATTTTTTTTATTATTATTAATAGCACAATTTTCGATCAAATATTAGTACAGGAAAAATTCAAAACACGGTCTTCTCCCCACCTCCCTCATCCGGTCCACAAACTTCTCACTCCATCTGCGTTTGTATATATATTAATTATTTTGAAAATATACAAAACTTATAACCATATTTGTAGAAAAAATATATATTTAATAAATGAATGTGCAATTCACAAACACACGCACACACGTGTGTATATATATATATATAAACTTATTAATGTCGTTTAACAAGTTTATTTGTTTATTCAACAATGCTATTTATTTTGCAATTTTTCCATTAACAACATTCGTTAGATAGAGAAGAAATCATTTATCCAGTTGGCTTATATAGCCATATAAGGCACAGTATTAACAAAATATTAGTACAGGAAAATATATTTCACAATTCGGCCGGAAATAAAGAAAAAAAAAATATAATAAATGAATGAACAATCATATTATTACAGGAAAAATAAATGCACACTTTGTGTGTGGGTAAATTTCAATTCAAAAAGAAACTTATCACGTAAAATTTAACCATATTTACTAGAATTTTATTTCCAGAAATTTTTAATTAACTTTCGTCAGCGGTTTCAACAAACAAAATTAGAAAATTTTTATTTAAACAATGCTTAATAATTATTAATTTCTCTACTTCATTTTTTCTCTATTTCAAATCACATGTAAAGGGTGTCAGGAAATGATTGCCCCCCCCCTGTACAGAAGAAACAAAGGAATAGAAAAAAACAGACAAAACCACGCGAAAGAGCGTTTAATTTTGAATAAAAAACACTTGTTTTAATATCGGGTGTTGCCCCCATTTGCAGCTCTGACGTCCATTAATCGACGGGGGTATGATCCCAGAAGTGTCTCAAAGAGATCGGTATCATGACTCATTTCTTCAAGGACTTCGTTGATCTTTGCAGTCATAATTTCTGTTGAATACCGATTCTGAATGGGTTGTTCCAGCATTAAGGACTCCACCCGATCCTTCATGATGGATCCGACATGTTCACAGACATTAAGATCGGGAGAATTGCCAGGCCATTCTTTATTTCCGAAAAAATCAATGTTATTGTCCTTAAGCAGTTGTTGAGTCGCAAGTGCTTTCATACAGGGGGCTTTGTCGTAAGGAAAGGTTGCCTGTTCAACATCCAAAACACACTCGGGGTCTTTCAAAAACGGAATTACATGTTGGGCTAAAATTACATTTCGAAAATAAGGCTCATCCCAACTGGTTCCTCTTGGTTTGATAACCCAGATGAGCTTCCGAATAGAGAACATAATGAAAACACCCACACATGCTGGATTTTTTACTATTTCTCGATACTTCTGGTCATCTGGACTTCATCAGGAGTTGTTGCCCAAACCCGATCATTCTGAAAATTTGGTTTTCTGGAGACATAAACGAAGAATTCATCGCTGACAACCAAGTGAAGGAAATCGTCTTCCGTCCATTCCTCAAGATAATCACAAAACCATAGCCGATCTTCAATATTAAGATCACCCTTCCGTGGCTTAGCTATTTCATGCCAAGCACTCAAGCCTTGGCGAACTCGAAATTGATGCACAAGTTGCCGATTGACTATCATACCACGACGGATAAGTATCTCTTTCGCTACCTCAGAGCAGCTCTTCTTTCGGCGCCGTGATGCAGCAAGCACAATGTCTTTCGATTCTTGAGATAATTTCTCCGGTCTTCCTCCTCGAAATTCTGTTTCACAATCTTCAGGATTCTTATTCCAATTCCTTTTGACAAAGTCTTCTGATCTTTTTAATCTCTCAGCCACCCAGTGTCGAGTTATGAAAGTTGCACCAGCTGCCTTTGCTTCACGAAATGTGACAGCTCGAATGCGGTCAAGAACTCGCTTTTTCTCTGAATCGTTCAAAATAGATGATGCCATGGTTTCTGTGGGGGAAAAAATGGTAAGAATTAAAATCACAGGAATAGAATATAATGGTTTTTATTCAGATTTTAACGCTATTTCAAGTGGTCTCGCCGGTTTTTATCTATCTCTTCTAGTTTTTGCTCTACAGGGGGGGGGGCAATCATTTCGTGACACCCCGTACATTGAATTTCTTAGAATTCTCTACTCTCTCTCTCTCTCTCTCTCTCTATATATATATATATATATATATATATATATATATATATATATATATATATTACCTACATATTTTTATTACCTGGAAACGCGGATTTCTTGATGAGTTACAAAATATCTATTTACCCATTGCAAATTAATGATTTTGTCCTTGCACCTGTCAATAAAAATAAAATGTGCCAGTTTAGATAACAAAGATATCATTTAAAGCGTTGTTAGCGGAGTTTCCCCAAACAAGGATGCAGTGTGTTATATAAGGAAGAACAATAGTATGATAAAGAGTCAATAAAACATGTTTAGGTCCTACATTTCTAAGTTTAAACTTTATAGCTGAATAGTCAAAGTGTGGAAAAGTTTTGACTGTTTAGATCCCCTTTCCAAGTCATTAATATAAACAATAAATGTATTAAAAAAATAAAAACCCACTCTAACAGACAGAGTTTATTTCCACGACAGTTTCGACGCCCACTGGCATCCTCCTCGGGTGGATACAGAAACACGAATGAACCAAAACAAGAGGGAAAAGCAGTTCAGGGACCGACCGTTAAGAAATTCGCACCTAGGTTAGATCCCATTCTCCCGACACCGGAAGGGAGAATTTCTTAACGGTCGGTCCCTGAACTGCTTTTCCCTCTTGTTTTGGTTCATTCGTGTTTCTGTATCCACCCGAGGAGGATGCCAGTGGGCGTCGAAACTGTTGTGGAAATAAACTCTGTCTATTAGAGTGGGTTTTTATTTTCATATTTTGACCTTCACGTAGAAAAAAGTGAAGTTTTTTTGCATTTAATAAATGTATTCATTATTACATAACATTTCACGCTAATAACCGAATTTACAACCTGTAACAATTCTATAGCGTGGCAAAAATAACGGACAATTTTCTTAACATTGGCAAAACAAATTTCAAGTTCACAATCTACTCCAACGATTCCACATCAAAGTATGCTTTACAAGCGAAACAGTTCATGATTTAATTCTAAAAAACCCTCACAGTACTTTTGATTAAATTTTTTTTGGCAAGAATGTATTTATAAAAGGTAATTTACACTGGGAAACATTTTGGTTTATGATAATCTCCATAACATGTGTTCATTAATTATATTTCCTCTCTGTTATTTATTCATTTGCTTTATCAATATTTTTAGATTTTATCCCCCCTCTTTCGGGGAAACCGGCCCGTTATCTCTCTCTGATATATATATAATATTGCTTCGGGTAAATACAAAAATTAACCCGTCGACGTTAATGGACATTGTTCCGAAACAACAGATTAAGTTTTTCACCAATAAACATCTTTCCCAATATTTGGGTAGTGTATAGCGGTCTTCCAGAGTTCGAATCTACACAGTTTCTCTCTCGTAAAGGCATGCGATTCATTTTAATTCTTTGTTATAAGTAAAGTAAGAGAAGATATTCTAATATATATATATATGGTATGTTTTTATTTGTACTTTTCTTGTATGGTTTTTAGCATGTGTATTGCTGAATACACGAAGGGCCTTGGAATAATTTTTTCTACGTTGGTTTGCATTATATATATATATATATATATATATATATATATATATATATATATATATATATATATAATATATAACAAGTACGGCACATCATTGAAGGAAGCACAAATAAGTTCTAATAATGAAATACTAAATCACTTCCTTCAGCTGCGATTAAGTTAAAATCAAAGTCGTTTGTTTTATTCGTTAAACAAATATAAATTGTGTAAATCAAGATAAACATTTTTGGTTTAAACCTTACGGATTCCATCACAGAATAAAAAGCGTGTAAGCCGTCCACACGGAAAAACATTCGTCTAAAATCTCTCTCTCTCTCTCTCTCTCTCTCTCTCTCTCTCTCTCTCTCTCTCTCCACTTTATACAAAAGGTCATGAGTAAATAGTGACATCACGATAAATTAACACAGCCAAAATCACGTATTTGTAGAAAAATCAGTCCATATATATATATATATTTATATTAAAACACCGAACATTTCGTACGGAAATGGATGTACACACTTACCTACGAAAAAGAAAATCTATAAGTTTAGGAGTTTACAAGAAAAAAAAAGACAATTTACTTTGCGTACTTAGTATATATAAAATAAATTAATGCGAAGCTGATTTGAGGCTATTATCCCCACGAGGATTTTAGCTCGCAGAAAGAATGGAATGTGTGTATTGGGAAACCCCGTTATCGCATCCCAACACCACACGAATACCTATCCCTGAAACACCTATCTGTGTTTGTATATATATATATGCAGAATACAAAAATGAATTAAAATATTTCACATTAAAAAATGCAACCTGTAATAATAATAATAATAATAACAGTAATAATAATTACGAAATTATCTGGTGTTTTCAGATTTGCACTGTGTTAACAATGCATGTTATTAAGTTTGTTTCGTGTTTTTGTATTTGAGTGTATAATGTAGCTCATACACATAAACATTGTAAATGCTTAGTATTGAAATATATGCGTCACTGTTAACTTTCTATAGAGGAGCGATACGAGGTGTTAAGGTATCAATCAAACACAATCTTAAAATGGCCCTACAAATACAAATATGTTTCATTGTGTTCGCAGAACGAGGATATATATATATATATATATATATATATATATATATATATATATATATCAAAGCTATTGACTTCTCCTTAGGGAAACGGAGCTTACAGATGAACAGAAGGACCAACACAACGGCAAACATTTTCATTTATTTTTGACAAATCTTTTGTCATCATCAGTGAATTAAGTCTTAAAACCTTAAAACAAAAGTGAAAAGTGAAAATTTCATCAATACAATATTAAAACCATTAAAATTAAAACCTTAAAGCAAAATGAAAATTGCATCAATACAAAATTAAAATCATTTAAATTTCATCACTATAAAAACTAAAATTAAATTAAATTACCTCAATAGGTAAATACACAATGTTTACATCCTCCTCCATACTTGGCAAAGCCTAAGAGAACACTGGATGGTCAGAGGATTAGAAAGGATATGTCTATGAGAATCGGTTGGTTAGTTAAAAGAGCTGTAATTTGTAGGATGAGCTATTATTGTTAATGGAGGGTTTGTTTCTATAGATGTACAAAGATTCTAAAATTCGGAGTTCTGTGAGGTTATTGGATCTAGTTGAAATTTCAAACTGAGTTTTGTGAAGGGGATGGTTGTTTTCATTACTATGGTTTCTAATTGCGGATTGTGGAGGGCTACTGAGGGGACGGTTGGTACGGACTGACAAGCCTAAATGTTGAGAAAGGCGCACCTCCAGTTGGAGTTGAGTGCTGCCAATATACGCAGCCTTACAGCTGTCGCACGTGTATTTGTAAACAACATTGGGGCATACAGTTTTGGGGAATTCATCTTTGAACTTTAAAAAATTTGATAATTTAAGTGGGTTGACGAAGGCGAATCTAATATTTATTTGGGGATAACTAGACTTGAGCAGTTTGGACAATTCACCTCGAATACGCAATGATAAATAACCATAAAAAGGTAATTTAATACATCTGGTTTCTTTTTGTACTGTAGTTATGGGGAGTTTAGTATTAAAAGTGTTATTTAAAAATTTCTTTAATTGTTATCGATAGAAGTACTGTTAATAAGTACTGTTTTAAAAATTTAAATTCTTCGTTTAACGAAAAGTAATCCGAACAAATACGGTAACTTCTTGTTAATAATGTTACTATAGCACTAATCTTATATTTATAAAACATACAACTTAAATAATTGGTTCCCAAGCCAGTAAAAGTTTGTTTTCGAAATAGTGAAGTTTGGAACTTATTATGAGCCCGTTTAACTAGCCCAACACTAGCAAATGCATTTCTTTGCCATTACGAAGAAATTTGGTTGAAAAGTTGTCCTAGTAGTTTTAAACCCATATATTACAGAAGATACGTGGATGACACTTTCTTAATATTTAACCATCCTTCACACGTAAAACTTTTTCTTGATTATCTTAATAAACAACATAGTAATATTAAGTACACATGTGAAAACGAAACAAATAATAGTTTACCTTTCCTGGATGTTTTAGTTAAACGGGCTCATA
Organism: Bathynomus jamesi; assembly: GCA_023014485.1. Taxonomy (NCBI): domain Eukaryota; kingdom Metazoa; phylum Arthropoda; class Malacostraca; order Isopoda; family Cirolanidae; genus Bathynomus; species Bathynomus jamesi. The sequence goes on along the minus strand of JAJOZX010001203.1, from coordinate 541,021 downwards.
ATAAGTTCCAAACTTCACTATTTCGAAAACAAACTTTTACTGGCTTGGGAACCAATTATTTAAGTTGTATGTTTTATAAATATAAGATTAGTGCTATAGTAACATTATTAACAAGAAGTTACCGTATTTGTTCGGATTACTTTTCGTTAAACGAAGAATTTAAATTTTTAAAACAGTACTTTATTAACAATTACTATCCTTCTAATCTATTCGATAACCAATTAAAGAAATTTTTAAATAACACTTTTAATACTAAACTCCCCATAACTACAGTACAAAAAGAAACCAGATATATTAAATTACCTTTTTATGGTTATTTATCATTGCGTATTCGAGGTGAATTGTCCAAACTGCTCAAGTCTAGTTATCCCCAAATAAATTTTAGATTCGCTTTCGTCAACCCACTTAAATTATCAAATTTTTTAAAGTTCAAAGATGAATTCCCCAAAACTGTATGCCCCAATGTTGTTTACAAATACACGTGCGACAGCTGTAAGGCTGCGTATATTGGCAGCACTTAACTCCAACTGGAGGTGCGCCTTTCTCAACATTTGGGCTTGTCAGTCCGTACCAACCGTCCCCTCAGTAGCCCTCCACAATCCGCAATTAGAAACCATAGTAATGAAAACAACCATCCCCTTCACAAAACTCAGTTTGAAATTTTAACTAGATCCAATAACCTCACAGAACTCCGAATTTTAGAATCTTTATACATCTATAGAAACAAACCCTCCATTAACAATAATAGCTCATCCTACAAATTACAGCTCTTTTAACTAACCAACCGATTCTCATAGACATATCCTTTCTAATCCTCTGACCATCCAGTGTTCTCTTAGGCTTTGCCAAGTATGGAGGTGGATGTAAATATTGTGTATTTACCTATTGAGGTAATTTAATTTAATTTTAGTTTTTATAGTGATGAAATTTAAATGATTTTAATTTTGTATTGATGCAATTTTCATTTTGCTTTAAGGTTTTAATTTTAATGGTTTTAATATTGTATTGATGTAATTTTCACTTTTCACTTTTGTTTTAAGGTTTTAAAACTTAATTCACTGATGATGACAAAAGATTTGTCGAAACGTCTGAAGTACAAAAAAATAAATGAAAATGTTTGCTGTTGTGTTGGTCCTTCTGTTCATCTTATATATATATATATATGAGAGAGAGATGACGGGCCGGTTTCCCGGAAAGAGGGGGGATAAAATCTAAAAATATTGATAAAGCAAATGAATAAAAAACAGAGAGGAAATATAATTAATGAACACACATTTTATAGAGATTATCATATACCAAAATGTTTCCCAGTGTAAATTACCTTTTATAAATACATTCTTGGAAAAAATTTTTTTAATCAAAAGTACTGTGAGGGGTTTTTAGAATTAAATCATAAACTGTTTCGCTTGTAAAGCGTACTTTGATGTGGAATCGTTGGAGTAGATTGTGAACTTGAAATTTGTGTTGCCAATGTTAAGAAAATTGTCCGTTATATTTGGCACGCTATAGAATTGTTACAGGTTGTAAATTCGGTTATTAGCGTGAAATGTTATGTACTAATGAATACATTTATTGTTTATATTAATGACTTGGAAAGGGGATCTAAATAGTCAAACCTTTTTCACACTTTGAATATTCAGCTATAATGTTTAAACTTAGAAATGTAGGACCTAAACATGTTTTATTGACTCTTTATCATACTATTGTTCTTCCTTATATAACACACTGCATCCTTGTTTGGGGAAACTCCGCTAACAACGCTTTAAATGATATCTTTGTTATCCAAACTGGCACATTTTATTTTTATTGACAGGTGCAAGAACAAAATCATTAATTTGCAATGGGTAAATAGATATTTTGTAACTCATCAAGAAATCCACTCGTATCAGACCAGAAATAGATCAAAGCTTGTTATACCTCGGTTATCCAATGAATGCTTAGGCCTAAGGAATTAGTACATCTACCAGCGGGCTCATACGGTAATTTTTGAGGAAGCTGAAAATGGCGATGTCTTAACCTTTGGGCATTACTGTGCAAAGCTGACGTCGCTAAATAATGAGAGAGTCAAGATAAAGCTCGAATGTTGCCCCCCGACTAATAATATATGTCTTATGGGATATAGAATGCTAATAATCATATTGCTTACTACATAAAGTATGTGATATGAAGCGGTGAGAAAACTTAATAAATGAATAAAAGAAATCCAAAATATGAAATTCGCCTGACATGCAGTCAGATTGGAAAATGCCAACCTTTCTGCGAGAGAGAAATCTAAAAACAAAGGAAAAAAAAATTTGCCCATGAATGGTGTACAGGGTTCGTCTGAGAGATCCCATGGGATGGGGTGAGACCGTCCACCTTCTCTTCTGCGAAAGTCGATACAAAATATTATTAATATTATTATTATTATTATTATTATTATTATTATTATTATTAAAAAAACCTATGTTAGGTTTTTTTACGTTGTAAAAATTCAGAATAAAGCTATTCTATGCTATTAATTTGTGACTTAGTTTTTTCCTTATACTATATGTACATATACAGGGCGTCCCAAAAAAATGTATACACACTTTAAATATTTATAAAGGCAGTGTTTATTAAAATACATTTTATTTTCAAAATGTAATAGAATCTACAGACATTATTTAATTGTTTTGTCAACGCCTGTTTTCAAACTGACGTCCGTTCTGGTCCAGGCACTGCTGATAACGCGAAGCAATGGAATCGCAAACATCACGAAACATTTCGTTTGGTATTTGTGTGCATTCTCGTTCAATGGCTGCTCTCAATTCAGCGACTGTTGCAGGTTTTATAGCGTAGACTTTGTCTTTTAAGTATCCCCATATAAAAAAGTCTAGTGGTGTGAGGTCTGGTGAACGCGGAGGGTATTCTACGAAACCCCTTCGTCCAATCCACATCCACATCGTGCCAAGTACCACTCGCAATACTCCACTCTTCGGTCCGGATCATCTTCATTAATAGCATGGACTAATCTTGGAATGTAACTTTTCCATTGACAGCGCTTCAAAATGCGTTGGACAGACGATTCTGAAATTCCTACCTCACGACTCGCTTGCCGCACAGATTTTCTTGGACTTTGGTGATACGTTTCCAGTACTCTTTCTTGCTTTGTGGGGCTTGTGATGTCCGTGGTCTTCCAGAACGCTTCTTGTGGACATTCTGAACAGTTCCATCGGCTTCAAACTTATCTCTAATTCGAGTGATGGTAAGTCGCATTGGTGGATCTGTTTGAAACTCCCTCCTAAACTGTCTTTGCACTTCAACTGCGTTTTCACACTTCCAGTAGCATTTTAGAATGAATTTCCTTTGTTCTAAGCTTAGTCTGACTGCCATTATTAATTCTAATGGGTTTAACTTGGAAAGAAAGAAACATCAATTGAGATATCAGCTGTTAAAGTGTGTATACATTTTTTTGGGACGCCCTGTATATATATATATAACTTTTATTTCCGCGGAACGTTTCAGGTCACACCTGTGCGAACAATGGACGAAGATAGAAAATACAATTTCTTGCTTATACTTCTCTTTTTAATCGTATATATATATATATATATATATATATAGTGGAATTTGTCCTTCTAATGATTTCTTCTCTATCTAACTTGAATTTTGTTAAAGAAAAAGATTGCTTTTGATAATACTATGTTTCGTATTGAAGTAACGGTGCTTTATCTAACAGTAAAGTTTAAAAAGTTTGTGCGTGAAATTGAAACGCCTTTCCAGGTAATAAAAATATGTAGGTATAATATATATTATATATATAGAGTAAAGAATTCTAAGAAATTCAATGTACATGTGATTTGAAATAGAGGAAAAATGAAATAGAGAATTAATAATTATTAAGCATTGTTTTAATAAAAATTTTCTTATTCTGTTTGTTGAAACCGCTGACGAAAGTTAATTAAAAATTTATGGAGATAAAATTCCAGTAAATACGATTAAATTTTACGTGATAAGTTTTCTTTTTGAATTGAAATTTACCCACACACAAAGTGTGCATTTATTTTTCTTGTAATAATATGATTGTTCATTCATTTATTATATATTTTTTCTTCTTTATTTCCGGCCGAATTGTGAAATATATTTTCCTGTACTAATATTTTGTTAATACTGTGCCTTGTATGGTTATATAAGCCAACTGGATAAATGATTTCTTCTCTATCTAACTTGAATTTTGTTAATGGAAAAATTGCAAAATAAATAGCATTGTTGAATAAACAAATAAACTTGTTAAACGACATTAATAAGTTTATATATATATATATATTTATATATGTGTGTGTGAGCACGAATTGCACATTTGTTTATTATATATATTTTTTCCTACAAATATGGTTATACGTTTTGTATATTTTCAAATTAATTAATATAAATACAAACGCAGATGGAGTGAGAAGTTTGTGGACCGGATGTGGGAGGTGAGGAGATGATCGTGTGTTTTGAATTTTTCCTATACTAATATTTGATCGAATATTGTGCTATTAATAATAATAAAAATAGGAATTAAGTAATAAATATATTTCCGATTATTATGTAATGCAATTATAAGTGAAAGGGTGCGATTATTGCTTTTTTGGTATGTTTAATGGAAATAAATCTTCGTTTAGGTGAATATTTGTCGGGTTAAGCTATGAATGCGTGTATTTTAAATGCTAGCAATTTGTACCTTCAATCATTAAAGGCGTGTAATGAAGAATATTCTAAAAGTTTTGCTTGTGCAATAGAAATCGGGCTTGTAAAAAGTTTAAAAGGTTACTAATTGGAAATCAGAAAATTTCGATTTTGCTTCTTTCCGAATATATAAGTTACGGAGAAAGTAGGTCAAATACAATTTTGTGTGTGTGTGTGTGTGTGTGTGTGTTAGTATGACGATTGATGGTTATGCTTTTGTCCTTCTAATGATTTCTTCTCTATTTAACTTGAATTTTGTTTATTCAACAAATAAACTTGTTAATCGACATTAATAAGTTTTCCTAGTGAATTTCAAATTACAATAAATTACCATAGACGACAGAGGTAAGAAAATAAAGAAATAATGAATTTAAATAAATTATAATAAATAATAAAAGGTACATCACGACAATGTATACTAATGTTTGATAATACTAAGTTTTTGTTGGTGATGCTTCTTTGTGTGGGCGTTGTGCTCGTATATATTTTACTGTTGAGGTTTTGCATGCATCAGTTTGTGTGGTGATGTTGGTGGTTGTGCGCGTATGACGAATGTTGGTAATGTGATGTCTTTTTTGTGTGGAGGTTGTGCTATGCGTCAGTTAATTCGAATACATTTTTATAGTGACAGTAAGCTCAGCATTGAGGTTTTAGTTTTAAAATGGAAAGCAATTATTTCGTTGACATAAATACAGTTATTACCGAATTAAATGCACCTCCTTAAAAAAAAATTCAACACCTTTACTATTAACTTCGATTCAAACCTGTTTAATTTAAAAATAAAAATAAAAAATTTGTACACGCATTAAAACTGTTCGAACAGTTTTAATTGCATCAAAAATCGTATATAATGAAATAAACTTGAAAATTCACAGAATATTGTTTCTCGTTAACACTGAAAATAAAATTATATATATGTGTGTGTGTGTCTGTGTGTGTGTTTGTGTGTTTGTGTGCACGAGTTGTTCATTCGTTTATTATATATATATACAAGCGCATCCTTTCCCACTGTTGCTCGTGATTTAGGGTGAATTGCGAAATTAATAATAATAATAAAAATAGGAATTATGTAATAAAGTGATTTATTTTAGTGTGTTTAAAGAGAGTGTGTTTAAATTCTAATTATCTATTTAATAAACAGAATTTCGTTTAAAGTAAATTGTTGGAATTAAGGAGAAGATTCTTCTGTTGTGGTAACGAATTAAATAAATGGCAGTACCTGACAACGATCATCATATAAATTAAAATATATGGTGGTATTTAGCAACCGAATGGCTGAATAATATAAGGAATAATTAAATAAATAGTGCTATTAGGCCTGTTCAAAAATCAACGTTTTCTTATTTTCATAGGTTTCTGTACATTTTCGCATGCTTTTTGACCTGAAAAAGCCGGACATCACAACTATTTTGACCTAGGATGTTGGGAAGCATTGCTGCATGGAGCTTTAAATTTTCTGCCTTGAAATCGGCCAAAGCGCCAATTCCGGGGTCCCTTGAATTATGTTTTGCACTTTAACTTTTGATCTAAACAAGATAGAGCAACAAATTAGGTATCAAATGAAAGAGCATAAAATTAATAAATAATAATAATAATAATAATAATAATAATAATATAATAATAATAAATAAATAATAATTAATAATAATAATAATAATAATAATTATCTATCATTTTTCAGGAAACAACAGAAACTCAATCAGAATCTAGAAAACCATCTACAAGTTACAACTTCACAATGGCATTAAGCAAGGAGCTGAGGGAGCTCCGTGGGCGCACAGTTGATATCTCAGAACCTCCACGTACTGTCCACAGGCAGGTGTCAACTGGGCCATCTACCAGATCTCTCACTCAAACTTTCCTGGTTGGATACCCTTCAGCTTTTATCAGTGGTTCCCAGCTTCCCACCAACAGACAGGCGTTCCAATATTTCTTAATCTTCAGAATTTACCGGAAAATGCAGGGAGGCCCATGGTTCAAGACCTTGCACATGAAACAGTTGAATCTATCATCCCATTCTGGCAGATGGCTAGGATCAAGACAATGACCAAGTACAACGCAATGAAGCTCTTCATGAAACTACATGAGAAACATCGTGCTCTGGTGAAAAGCAAAGGAAGAGCAAGTAACCCTGTAGGAAAAAGAGGAGCATTTGTGCTGGAATTAGACAGCCTGTTCGATATAGGAGCTCCAGATGCAATCCAGGAAATACAGAACAACAGACTGTTATACAGAGAGAAGAAAGATGAGGATATCAGGTTCTACGAAGACCAAAAGACTGAGAGGAAAGGTCATATGTCTGGTCATGACAAGATTTTTGAGACAAGATCCCTGCAGCAAGCAGCGAGGAATGAAAGACTGCAGCATAGACAAGAACAAGGTAAAACTAATTACTTTGAACGTTATAAAAAGTTTTAAGTTTTACTCCATTGCGATATTTAGCATGTACTTAACAATTACTGTCTTAAAATGTTGTACTATTTTACAGCTGCAGCAGAACAAGAGGCAGTTGTTCATGTGGATGACATTACCTGGGGTGACTCAACTGACAACGACGCTAACACAGAGGACATGGATTACCATCAGCCTCGTCCTGGATGTTCTCACCTTCAAGACACTGTGACTAGTGTGACTTTGACGTTTCCAAGGAAGGTCATGGAATGTGATGTCATCTGCAATACAGCTGATCGTCTTGGTTTATCAGACAATCAAGTTACTGCCATGGTTTCTGCCACCTTGAAAGCTGGAGGGGCTGATCTGGATAACTTCGTCATCTCAACCTCAACAACACGTCGCAACAGAATGCTGTCCAGGTATAATATCAGCCAGAGTCACATGTCCAAGTTTTGTGAAAACCCCCCACAGTACGCTGCCTACACTGGGATGGAAAGTTGCTCAAAGATGTCTTGGGCAGTGAACCTGGAAGTACCTCAGAGACTTTAGCTGTGCTAGTGACTGGTCCACCTTCATACACTGAAGGAAAGTTATTGGGAGTACCTGTCATCGACAATTCTTCTGGCACAGCTCAGGCTGAGGCTTCAATGGATTTACTGGAGACATGAGAACTTACGGATAATGTTACTGCCCTTGTTTTTGACACTACATCCAGTAACAGTGGAGTTCACAGAGGAGCTGCCAAACTGCTAGAGAAAATGCTGAACAAAAAGGTGTTTTATCTGGCCTGTCGACATCACATCCTGGAAATCCTAGTAGGAGCAGTTTGGGAAAAGCTGTTTGGGAAGGTGAAGGGGCCAGATAATCCCTGGTTTGAGCATCTGAAGGATGTTTGGACGGACTTGTCCAAGGAAAACCCAAAGATGCTGGCTATCAACAGCAAATGGCTGAAGGAAAAGAAGAAGAACAGTGAAGAAATACTCCAAGACATTCTAACAGCAGAAAGGCTTCCAAGAGCCGACTACAGGGAAATGGCTGAACTGACAGTCATTGTTCTTGGAGGAACGCCTCCTCGAGGTATTCACTGGAGTCGACCAGGCGCCATTCATCAGGCGAGATGGATGGCCAGAAACCTGTACTCCATGAAAATGCTGATGTTTGCAGATCAACTTGAGTACGACGAAGACAATGTATCAAAGCTGGAAAGACTCAACACCTTCCTTGCGCTGTTCTACACTCCTGTATGGATGATGTCAATGTCTGCTGCAGATGCTCCCGTGAATGATCTAAGTCTAATCCAGGACATGTTGAAGTACAAGAAAACTGACCCAGAGCTTGCTGATGCAGTACTTAATAAGATGGAAAACCACAAATGGTACCTGACGCAGGAAGTCGTGCCATTTGCCATGTTCAGCAGTAGATTGAGTGACACATTGAAGCACGACATTGCTGCCCAGTTACATGCCACTGAGAAGCCAGACAGCTTCAGAACAGGAAAGCCTCTATTCCAGAGAGTCACAGCTAAGACCACCCTGGTTGATCTCATTGGCCCAGAATCACATTTCCTGCTGGACACACTGAACATTGGATCCGAGTGCTTCTGGAACCTGTCACGTCTTGGCCACAGAATGAGGACTACAGAAAAGCGTTGGACTATGTTAAGAATCTGAAAGCGGTGAATGACATTGCTGAACGTGGTGTCAAGATGATGAGCGACTTTGCAAATGTCTTAACAACAGATGCCAAGCAAAGGGACTATCTCCTTCAAGCTGTGGAGTTCAACAGACGCCGCTTTGACAGCTTCAAGAAACAAACTCTCAACAACTGACTGTGTAAATGTCATTATGAAATTAATCATCATGTAATGCTTTCACTTCTTGATCGATTAGACTTGTGACAAAATGTTAATCTCAAATTTGTGTCATGAATAAGGCGCCTTGTCTGCCTTGAGTGTGAGAAAACGAATTTGTGATATTTCTGAAATCTTTGTAAGTACCAATGTGCCATTTCTTGTTCCAAGACTATCATAATTGTATAAGTTAGAAAGAGGATTAAAAACACTTTAATTTGGTGCCTATTTTGTTGCTCTATCTTGTTTAGATAAAAAGTTATAGTGCAAAACATGATTCAAGGGACCCCGGAACTGGTGCTTTTGGCCGATTTCAAAGCAGAAAACTTAAAGCTCCATGCGGCAATGCTTCCCAACAACCTAGGTCAAAATGGTTGTGATTTTCGGCCTTTTCAGGTCAAAAAGCATGGGAAAAAGTACAGAAACCTATGAAAATAAGAAAAAGTTGATTTTTGAACAGGGCTATAGTGCTATCTGGCAAATCAGTCTTCTAGGCTGAATAATATATGAATTAATTAAATATATAGCACAAACTGGCAACTCAGCCTTCTATTGGCTGATGAATTAAATACATGGCGCTATCTGGCAACTCAGCCAGCTGGCGGATTAGAGGTCTATAAAAGAGCGGGAGGAGGACGATGGAGTCATACAAAATCGGCTCCCAGCCGAGCAAGGATTTCTGGTCCTTTCTCTTTCTGGCCCTTTGGGTGGTGAGGAAACGCCTTCCCTCCCATAGAGGCCTCTTAGGTTAGGTATGCCCCTTTGGGGGGAATAGCTTGGGGGAGAACTCCGCCTCCAAGTTGCATGCCCCTTGCAATCCCATTTTGGGGTTGGCAACAAAGGTTGGCACTCTCTCTCTGTCTTTCTGCCCTTTTGAGGGTAATTTTTTCTTTTTTCTTTTTTTTTTTTTTTGCAACAAAGGGGGGGTGGCACTCTTGCAACAAAGGGGGTTGAAGGTGGCACTCTTGCAACAAAAGGCGGTGACACTCTTGCAACATTACGTAATATTATGCAACATTTCTGCACTCCACCCTTTTGACACCATGCTACTCTATTGCTGAATATTGCGCGGTTTATTCTATTCACCCGGCTTCTAACTATTATCAACGTGTGCAGGAATGTCTCACCGTGCTAGTGATAGTGATGAAAAATCAATGGAATCATTCTGTTCCAGAAATCGCACCCAAAGTTCGGCATAATAAGAAAATAAAAAAAATAAAAAATATAAATATATAAAATATAAAATATGAAAATCTATTCCAAAAACTCATCATCATCTTCATTAACATACTTAGAACTCTAATTTAGCCAAAAATGAACGTTCTAGCTCAATTAATAACAGAGATACTATTACCAGAATATTGCTGAACTTTGGAGGCGATATCTCGCGAATTTTAATTTTGGTGCTTAGGTATCTTAAGACGCAGGACCCCTCAATATATATATATATATATATATATATAATATATATATAATATATACAGCATAGTAGATTTGGCCTAGTAGGGATGGTTGCTTATGAGGCACCCTGAAATATTAATTGATTTTAATAAAACGCCTTTGGTGCACGTTTTATATTAATAGGAAAAAAATGCGAGGGTGAAACCCCCAAATTTTGGTTGATTGAGTAGTTCTTAATAATATGTATAGGAAAAAATTAATATATCAAATTTTGGGGTTTCAACCCCGCATTTTTTTATTAATATAAAACGTGTACCATAGAAGTTTTATTAAAATCAATTAATATTTAAGGGTGCTTTATAAGCAGCCATTCCTACTAGGCCAAATCTACTATGCTCTCAGTCTTAAAATGTTTAGTTCAATTCAGTTTCTAATTAATCAGTAATCAATGTCTATTTTAGTTTATGCTGTTCTTTAACTGCTGTTATTTGCCCTTATAGAGGAACGCTAATAAAAATTTCGTGTATTTATTGTTTCAATAGTTTACTAAATTTTAGTCTTTGTGCGGCGCCAATAAGACTACTTATAATTACTTGAGATTTTGCGTGTTTTGTTTTTTTGTCAAATGGAATATATTGAAGGTGTGAGACGCTGAAATTTGCTTTTTAGGCATTGCTAATGTACTTAAACTTTTGGATATTAATGTAGTATTTTCATATAACAATATTGTGAAAAATATCATAGTAAAAAATAGCCCTACCAATAATTCAGGCATTATCTATAAAATTGGTTGTAAACAATGTGATTCCTTTTACATAGGTCAGACGGGAAAGGATTTGCACACACGTATAAAACAGCATCAATATTCCGTTAGAACAGGACAGTTGTCCAGTGCCCTTTTTGTCCATTTGTCAGAGTTAGCCCACTGTATTGATTGGAATAATGCTTCAGTTTTATTCCATTCAAGCAACATTGTTAATAGAAATATTCTTGAGTCTGCCATTATCCAACTTTCAAATAACTTCAACATAAGCAAAGGTCTTTTTCAACTCGATCCTGTTATTTTGAATTCCTTTAAAACAGATTTAGATAAGAAGGGTAAAACATTAAATCTTTGGTAAACTTGTCTTCTACTTTATTAACTTTTAATTTGCATTTAATTTTTTTTTATATATCGAAACCTGACCATAAGCAGTGTGTTAAAACCCGGGCAGAGTTCCAGTATAAATTTGTATTTTTATAATCCATTTGATCTTGTGCTAAAAATCGATTAACTTTTAATTTGCATTTTATTATTTTTTTTTTATATATATCGAAACCTGACCATAGGCAGCAGTGTGTTAAAACCCGGGCAGAGTTCCAGTATAAATTTGTATTTTTATCCATTTGATCTTGTGCTAAAAATCGATATTTTTCCTTACAAATCTGTACGCCTCACTGGTAATCCTTTAAGGTTTTAATTTTTAATTTTTTATTTTTACTTCTCTGTTTATTGTATATATATGTATGTATGTATGTATTTGTATATATAGATATGTATGTATATATATATATATATGTATATGTGTGTGTGTATGTATGTTATTTATTTTTTCTTTTTTTCTTTCTGTAACCTATATATAGGCTTAACCTTTTTATGTACTTCAGTGTTCCTGAGGATGTCATTAGACGAAAGCGCTTGAGCACCATTTTGTGTTTCCTTTCCTTCGTGGTTTTATTCATCATAAATATTCTTCACGTGTTACTTTCGTGAAATAATTTTCATATATATATATATATATATATATATATATAAAACCAAGGTGGGCATATATATATATATGTACAGTATATATACATTTTAAAAAACAAATACATAATTCATTCATGAGAAAGATAAAACAAAATAGAATAGGATTAAATTAAATACAGTAAAATAAGGAAATAGAAAACGGGATTGAGAGTCCTTAAATGAATTCTGGAGTCAAAAAACGTTAAACTTTAAAAAGTGTTTAAATAAGAGAAGCAAAGTTATGCGAGAAAAAATCGAATTATATTTAAAATAAGATTTTATCGTTCCAGATTAAAACTGGTCTAAAACTTGAATAGTTTTGAAGCGTCCTTTTTCGGCTAAAGCAGATCGTGAGTTAAGCAAACGCTTTGATAACTTGTAATGGAACGAAGTGAGATTCGATACGAAATGAAAAAGTATCATCTGAAATGCAGATTAGCATATATTTTGAAGAATTTGTTCAGATTTTCTATTATTTTCACGATAAATATATATATATATATATATATATATATATATATATATATATATATATATATATATATAAATCGCGGGTTCGCATTTCGCGGATTTCGCTTATCGGCGGTTGACCATTTGTGAACCTTTTCGCGGCTCGCGGGTGCAAATTTCCGATATCCACGGATTAGCGCGACCGGATGAAATTTCGAGCGCGTTGCTGCAGTGGTGCGAAACGGCAACTAACCTCACTCAGCTGACTATTTACGGACTTCTAGTCAACTTAGGACCCATACATACACCACTTCTATCATTACTGAAATTAAGTACAATGTCTGCATCTAAAATACTATTTTCATTATTTCTTTCCCAGTACTGTTCAATAGTTAAATACTATAGCAGGCACAGGTATTTTCCTCACAAGAAAAATAAGACGAATATATTAGAGCAATGCCAAAACTTTAGAGCCACAACTGGGAGAAAATCCTATACTGTCCATGGTCACTTAGCATCTCTTTCCAATTTGATGGTGCTCTTACTACAGTACTTGCGTCACCTCTCTCAAATCCTATGGTGGTACATTTTCTCCAATAGAGTATGAGTAGAAAACCATTTTCTAACGCTATTTATCCTCGTAACCAAAGTGATTTTGCAGATCGTTTGTGTATGAAAATATGTCAGCAAATTTATTTGCAACTATATTGCCTTTTTGTATGTTAAAATAAATTATATTAATGTTTTTATTGGCCCCCAAAATTAGTATTTATATTTTAGGGGAGGTGTCTTTGGGTCACCAGGCACGTAATCCTCCCGTTTCCCCTTGAACCTTCGCATCGCGGTTCGCGGGGTCTCCGCAGAGCGGAACGAAATATCCGCCAACAGCAAGGGGCTACTGTACATATAAATATATATATTCAGTATACAGTATATATATATATATATATATATATATATATATATGGCAAAATTTGGAAAAAAATTACATCAACTTCAAGAACATCGGAGAACCATGGGGAGGGGACCATAAATGTCCCAATTTCTGGCTACCCCGCTTCCGATACCGTGAACGCAGATCCGGGTAGTAGGGCTGGATCTGCTACCGCCCATTCGAGATGTTCTGGGCCTTTGCTTGATTTACTTTCCATTAGTTTCTGCAACATTCGTGGCCTTTTTTAAAAGTTTTAATCTGTTCAACACCACCTCTCCTCCTCTAAACCTCATTTTCTTTTCCTCACTGAAACTCAGGTGTCTGGGAAGACTGACAGTCGCCCCCTTTCTGTACCCTCTTATTTATTCTATACTCAATTTCACTCCAAAGGTGGATGTTGCGTATATGTACGCAATGACCTAACTTGTTCTTGTATTCCCGAACTTGAATCTTCTGAATTCTATACACTCTGGCTACGGCTTACATGCCAATCTCAAACGGAATACCTCTGCGCTGTTTACCTTTCCCAAAATTCTACTGACTATCCAAAATTCTTTGACTACTTCACTTCGAAAGTGGAATACATTCCCTTTGCTGAAATCTCAATTTTAGGAGATTTCACTGCTCACCACCACCTTCATCTTTCAGTAGCATGGGCGCAAAATGGGAGAGTGCAGGAATGGTGCATTGCAATATTGATCAATGTTGAAAGATGTTGCAAAGGGGTTATGCAACAAAGGGGGCAGGGGTATGCAGTGAAGGGGGTAGGGGTTTGAAATGAAGGGGGGTTTGCAATGAGGGGGAGGGGTTATGCAACACCAATGCTGCAAAGGGGGTAGGGTTATGCAACAACTCAATGCTGTCAAGGGGGAGAGGGGATGTAGCTTCGGGGGGAGAAGGGAGGATGACCTTCCCCCAAAGGGGTAGCCTTAACCTAAGAGAGGAAGAGAAAGGAGAAGAAGGAGGTCTTTGGGGGAGAAGGTGAGATGTCTTCACCCACCAAAGGGAAACCTAACCTAAGACTGAACCTAAGAAGGAGAGAGTTCTTTATTCCACCGGAGTCCGACGCATTATGAACGTCCAGGGGCAAAGCAGCGGTTATATAGAGGGTCGTGAGTTGCCAGATACCACTTATTTATATATGGAGGGGGTTACCAGATACCACCATTTATTTTAATTGTTCAGGTATACCTTATTAGGGTGAGTTGCTAGATATCACCATTTATTTTATTTACATGAGTTGCCAAGTAGTTTTTTAATTGTTCAGGTATACCTTATTAGGTTGAGTTGCCAGATACCACCATTTATTTTAATTACTTATTTATTAAAGGCAAGATTGACTTCCTCCTTAATTTTGTTCAGCAAGAGAACTAATTATTTAAACGATACCCAATATTAACAATAAAAGAAATACACTAGACAAATGGCTTAGCAAAAATCATTCCAATAACACTGGTCTACAAATTTTGAAAAAGTTTGTGCTTCGGAGATAAAATGTGTTTCCTATTATGGATTTTACGGTGCTGAAAACGAATATGACCATAAAAATAGTCGATTGGCTACAGTTTCCAAGAAAATTTAAGTTACACATTTTGCGTATATGTATACCATACATTAGTAACATACCTGTATAATGCAGTCACTTATATTGATTCAACCCGTCGCTTCTTTGCTTGTCTCTTGTATTCAACTTCTGGAGCATCTCTTGTTATTGTCCAGCAGTAGTCTGCTAATAATGATGGACTCCATTTCCCCTGGTAGCGTTTCTCCATCGCTGAGATATCCTTTTAGAAACGTTCACCATGTTCATCGCTGACTGCTCCGCAGTTGGCCGGAAAAAATTCCAGGTGCGAATGGAGGAAATGTATCTTTAATGACATATTGCAGCCCATTTTTTGATACGACAACAGCAGGTTTTCCACCAGCTCCCTGTAATTGTCAACTTTGGTATTTCCGAGAAAATTGGTTGCTACTAACCGGAAAGCACTCCACGCTGTCTTCTCCTCACCACCTAGGATACGGTCTAACTCCTCATCTCTAAGAAGCTCGCGGATCTGTGGACCAACAAATACACCCTCCTTGATTTTTGCTTCACTGAGCGTTGGGAATTTACCACCGAGGTACTTAAAAGCTGCCCCCGTTTTATCCATAGCCTTAACAAAATTTTTCATGACGCCCAGTTTGATGTGTAAGGGTGGTAACAAAATCTTGCTCGATTCTACAAGTGGAGGATACTGAACATTTTTTGTCCCAGGTTCCAATGATTGTCTGAGTGGCCAATCTTTCTTGATGTAATGAGAAGTCCTAGCCCGACTATCCCATTCACACAGAAAACAGCAATACTTAGTGTAGCCCGGCTGCAGTCCAAGCACGATAGCAACAACTTTCAAGTCACCACAAACCTGCCACTAATGTTTGTCATAGTTTATGCAGTTCAAAAGTTGCTTCATGTTGTCATATGTTTCCTTCAAGTGGACTGCATGACCAACTGGAATTTATGGCAATACGTTGCCAACATGCGACAAAACAGCTTTTAGACTCAACTTCGATGAATCAATGAACAGTCTCCACTCATCAGGATTGTGAATAATGTTGAGAGCTACCATCAGACCATCGATGTCGTTGCAAGCTACAAGGTCACCCTCTATGATGAAGAATGGGACAAAATCTTTTTGACGGTCACGAAACTTACACACTAACATTTTCAGCGAGGAGATTCCACTGCTGCAAACTGGAGCCCAACAGCTCTGCCTTACTCTTTGGCAGTTCTAAATCTCTGATAAGGTCGTTTAATTCATTCTGAGTTATCATGTGCGGTTTAGAAGATGTCAAGTTATAAACAAATTCAGGGTCTTGTGAAGTTGAAGGCTCACAAGTTTCGCAGGTTCCTTCATTCTCCTCGTCCTCTGACTCCAGGGAGAATGAGTGTGGGGGCTCAGGAACGGGTAGTTCTTCGCCGTGAGGTACCGGGCGTATAGCAGAGGGTATATTCGGATATTGTAAAATCCACTTTTTCTTCTTGCAAATACCTTTCTTGACTAGAGGCAGCATGCAGAAGTAACAATTGCTGACATGATCTGTTGGTTCCCTCCACACCATTGGCACTGCAAAAGGCATAGATTTCCTTTTCCGATTCAACCACTGGCGAAGGTTTGTTGCACAAGTATTGCAGCATATGTGTGGGGCCCAGCTCTTGTCCTGATCTCCAATCTTACAGCCAAAATAAAGGTGATAGGCTTTCCTAATCACGGCGGTTATAGCACGCTTTTGTGATGCAAAAGTCAATTCTCCACAAACATAACAGAAGTGATCTACACTGTTCACGCAATTACGAGGCATCTTTGTTCAAATTAGGCTGAAAAACATTCAGTTTCAAAAGCAAACACTAAAAAGAGTTTGACAAGGGTGCACTGTATGACTTCCGCGAATGAATTGATGCTGTTGCGTAATATGTAGACGCCTGTGACACATCGACGCCTTGACTCTACTGCACATGCGCGTAGTTATATTTTTTATTTTAATAAATTAATGTAATTACATCGCATTTTAATAATTTTAAATTAGGTAAGGTTACGTTAGGCTAGTATTCCATTTATATTAATATCAAAAACATTATGGGAAGCAATATGTTAAAATAATTCAATCTATTTTTTAATAAATAATTTACAAGTACATAATGTAATAGATAAATTTAAAATTACGTTTTACTGTATATATATGTATATATTTACATTAATTTATTAAAATAAAAAATATAACTACGCGCATGCGCAGTAGAGTCAATGCGTCGATATGTCACAGGCGTCTACATATTCCGAGACAGATGCAGTCCAGTTAGTAGAGTGTCGGGTTGCCTGATATCTTTATAATAGAGCCACCTGGCAATTTTAGGCATCATTTTCGTATTCAGTGACCCAAAATTAGTAAAGATTGACTACTTTTATTTCTGAAGCATTTTGGCTGTAGACCAGTGTTACATATTCTCTAAGAATACTATTCAATTTACCTATAATTCGCTTTCATTTATTCTAACACCTTAGAATGTATACTGTGTCTATTTGCTTTTGACAGTTCTTTCTATACACCTTCTATATTTTTTATAAACCAAAATCCGCGAAATCAAGAAGAGGAATCCTTTATGCATTTGTTTTCAAGCTAATTTCAAACAAAAATATTAATACACACTTTATTTATATATATATAAGAACAATAATTATTTTAACTAACTTCACCTAAAGGTCTATTTACTTTTGTCATCCCTCTGTATTATATATATATATATATACAAGATGTGTCTTCACAATTTCGTGCATTCTTTCGTTCATTTTATTAATTCTATCGATTTGAGAAATCTATACACACACACACACATTTATATTAAATTTCCATATGGAAACAGGATTAATAATATGCCGTAGATATACTAAAATGTATATTAAATTTAGTAATAAACAATTATTCTCATAAAATATCGTTTATTTTCACATTATGTTGAGACGAGAAGGATTGGAGGCAGGAGCGGATAAGGTTCACACCTGTTTAGCCCGAAGCTTTCTGAAGGCCGCAAACTGACCACAAATGTCCAGAATGGAACACGGTAGACAAACTTTCACTCAAAGATTCGCTTCCATCTCCTCTCTCTCTCTCTCTGCGATTGTTTTCCTGTATATAAATGTTTTTATATTTTATTAACTTCGTTGTTTATGTCTTATTTTTCTTTGCGTGTAATTTGCATGGTATCATCTTCATATTTATTGTCTCTGTTATTGAAATGAAATGAATGAATGAAAAAATGGAAAGGTTTATGATTATTATTATTATTATTATTAATATAAATTTTTTCAAAATTAACACACACACACACACACACACATAGAAAGAAAGTTTTGTTTATTCTATATGGATATAATATTCATAGCTTTAATTTTTCAGAAGTATATTGGAACTCATTTACCAAGTTTATGATGGCCGTAAGTAGTCACAGCAAAATTTAAAAAAATATAAATAAAGGAATGAAAAGAAAAACACAAATATTTATAATTTCTTTATTATAAAATCCTCTCGATAAGATCGTGAAGGGGAAATTTGAAAAAAAAAAAGAGAATCAACAATTCATTTTATTAAACTGTAAAACATAATTGATTCCTTGTGCAGATTTTGGCTGTGAGCCTCTGGTTCGCTCCAGCATGTTGGCACCTAAACCTAACCTAACCTATGATTCAGAACATAGATTCTCTGGACGATAATGGAGAATATATTTAATACACAGATTTTCAAAAGACCTTTCAAGAGAGAAGAAAAAATATACATACGAGGTATATATGCAATAAATTCAGACTATAGGTTCTTTTTGTAACTGGTACGTAACCGTGGTGTAAATTGCATTAGTAATAATAAGCTAAAACGGTTTTCCTTCTCCCCGAATTGTTCATTTTGACAAAGATCAAGCTTTTCACTCCACCTTAGACCTACAGTTTAACGTTGAATCCGAACTACGCTCCAGCACTGGCGAGGTGAAATTACAATGTCATCTACCAACCCAAGCAGACATTCATTTTCATGAGCTAAACACAATTTAATCACACTCCTACGCGAGAATTGGCAGGTAAAAAGTCAAGCCGAATACATTAATCAAAGTTGAGGATCGAATAGTATGACCGCAAACATATTTTGCAAATATTTGAAACCATCTTGGCAATTAACACACACACACACACACACATATATATATATATATATATATATATATATATATATATATATAACCAAATCCACAAGTCAGGAATCTTGGGAAAGCTGGGAATAGTATGAACGCAGAAAATAATAATGCACAAAAACATTCTGCTGGTAGAGATCTTCTAGATTTCTTATTTTCTAATGATCTTTGTGTCATCGGATGTTACTGTGCTGTCTCTGGTAATGATCTATATCAGGATTATGAAGAGTAGCGGCGCTAATTTTGTTTCCTGTGGTACTGAGATGAGCGGCTCTGATGAAGATATTCCTATAACGACTTGCAGCCGCTCAAGTTGTCCATCTCCTTATCCAAAATGGGAAAAATTGAGGATCAAATAGTATGACCTCAAAAAATAATAATGTAAAATATTGTCGTGATAGAGATGGCAAATGTTGATCATTGTTGCAAAACGATGAGAGATATTGCAAAAATTGGTGGATTCTAAAATGGGAAAACCGAGAAAAGTATGGGCGCAAATGCAAATATTATCGTGGTAGGGACTTCAAGTGGTAATACACGATGTGAGCATTAAATCTACGGAGAGAAGTTAAAGACACCATTAGTCGACCAATCAGGACGTCCAAAGCATGGACCCGTAATATAGGTCCGTAATATTGGTACACAAATTTATCATAGCACCGCCCAGTTACATCGACAACCAATCATTAAACTTACGAATCGCCTATTAGTCTTTTGGGGTGGTGCTTGGGGATCATGCATATAAAAGGAAATATTTTCAGATGGCAGTCACCGTAGTTATTTTCACCAGTGAATAAACATTTCCTCCGCCATGAATCAAGAACTTTACAGTTTACCGGATTTATATCAACATGGTGACATTGTGGCGTTGTCCACAATTAATCTTTTTAACGCGGCTGACCGGGATGGATTATTTTCAACGCAAACCGTTGATGATATTTGCAATGACGCTCCTTACGATCCGACGCAAGGGACTGCCGTAGAAATGTAAATGCCTGTAATTTTATTTTTTGTAGCAAATTATTTGCGAACTTATTTAATGTGCCTGTCAGAAAGAGCACTGTTCTGGATTAATTCATCATATATATGGAGGGTTGTAGTAATTCATCTCATCACATAAAAATGCTTCATTTAGGTATCCGCAGTTATAGATTAGTTTGCAATTATGCTAAGTCCTGTTTTGATTCATTGGATATTTTATAGCAATCTTTTGCATGTTTTAAATAATTTTTATAAAGTTAAATGTTATTCGGAATTATCTCTTAAAGGAACTTCTCTGAGCGGTTCAAAGATATCTTCACATTGTAATACTCTTACTATATGTATACTCTGCATATGTTTTGGGTTTTTATTAAAAAAGATTCAATATGAACTGATGAATTATTCTTTCTCCTTTAAGGTCCGATGAGGATTTCACACGTGTTATACAATCTTTTCGTTTTGAAGAAACCTATGTTATGGACCTGAATACGGAGGTAGAAGATTTACCGAGCATTCAACCCAACGATTGTCACATCATTAACGAAATAATGTAAGTATTTTTTATGTTTCGATCTTTTTTTGGGGGAAGAAGAAAACCAATGTATTTTCATCAATTTATTAAAT
The DNA here is from genome assembly GCA_023014485.1 of Bathynomus jamesi. NCBI lineage: Eukaryota > Metazoa > Arthropoda > Malacostraca > Isopoda > Cirolanidae > Bathynomus > Bathynomus jamesi. The sequence goes on along the minus strand of JAJOZX010001203.1, from coordinate 520,209 downwards.
GAAAGAAATCATGTTTTTAGTACAATAACCATCTTAAACTACAGAATATACAAACTAACATTATTGGTTACAATATATATATATATATATATATATATATATATATATATACACGAACAAAACATCATACTATACAACGAGTACGCACAATCGGAAAACGGCTTTTTATCTGTCTGCATACCATTTCGTCGTTTCGTTGAGTGTGACACGGGTCGAATAATTTTAAAAATTATAAATTCTTTACCACGTGACATATGCATGAGAAATGAAAGGCAGTACATCCCGCACGTATTACTAAAATATCCTTGTAGCCGGAAGGGTTCCACACAACTTCGGGATATGCAACTGATCGAGAAATTTTACAATAACAGGGTCACTCCAGGGTTGAGTGCCGAGTGAATCAAAATAGTACATGCGGTCCCTATTTTTAAAATAGATTGCAAACCAATGAATCCCTTCATTACCAATGACATCTGTGTTCACAATAAGACTACCGCAATCTCGCGTAGTTGGCAAATTCAATGTTTCATTCTTCGCAAACACACCGATAAATTTGGAACGTGTGATTCGTTCACTATTCATTACTCTCTGAAGTGTATTCGCATCCATTTTAAAAGTTAGTGTTGACGCCCCTAAATCTGTCTACTTCTATTAGGGCTTGTGACTCGAGGTATACTAGTACACTAATAGGTGCGTCTAACGGCTTGGCGAATTCCAATCTGACTGAGATGTTTCCACTCTGTTGTGGACTTAAGTGTGTATTTACGCTAGCAGATAAGTCAGGTGTGATGTCAAACGGATAAAGGTTAAATTGATCAATGAATTCTTTCTGCGTTACCAATCCCGAGCTCATCACAATCACCTGCAATATGGGCCAGATTACTATATGCTCTCGCGCAAAGCGGTAACACAGCGTCTGATGAATAGTCCGTATCCAATGTTCCTCCCAACGCAACGCCATTAACGTATAGAGTTATATTTTAAGGCCGAAATTCTCGAATTTAAAGGCATTCTTTTTATATTTTCCATTCACCGAATTGTGTTCCTGCATTCCAATATTATTTTAGGTAGATTTCCAGGCTATGTTTTCTATCTGTTTCGATGCCAACCCTGCTGGCACCGTGTATAGTTTGATCTGTACTCTGTTAATTGGGTATTTTACTGTGGCGTGTAGTAAATTTTTCTCAATTTCTATTTTTTTGGTGAACTTAATTTCACTCGCCGTACGCGGAGTATGTCTCCATAATGTGAACCACAACGGGTTTTGCTCCCTCTTCTTGATCAGCATCCAGATTTAAACAGATCTCAGGATTCGTGCGGGTGAGCTTTATTTTCATATCCACCCCATTCACAAGCAACTTCTCCTGGAATGTGAATCTGTATGCAGGCGTCCAAAACACTCGTATATCTTTTTAGAATTTTTAAATTTGTCCTTTATACTACTTTCGTCTTTAGCTTGATAATAGCCCTCGGCACTTAAAAAGGTATCCTTCGCTTCTTTGGAAAAGTTCAGCACATTTTCCAGATAGGATCTTAGGTGATAGTACCCAGTGCCTGCCGATATGTTGACCTGATTTAAATATACGTCACACTGGTTGAATGAGGAGTGCAGAAAGTTTGTTTTAGGGTATACAGCATATTTGTCATCACAGTCCGTTCAATCACAATGGGCTCTACGTAGTTTAACGTACATGTTCACACAGCTTGTGTTAAAAAAGTAAGGGCCTGAGCTGGGTATCACGAATTCTATAGGGGCACTGGGGGAACTAATTGTGTTTAAAGGGTTAATTGTAATAAAGTCACCGTGTTCAATAGAAACTTCAGTTGGGGGCATGTCAAAGAGGGACAGCTCCGATTTACAACATTGTGAACTACACGGATGGATGAAGCGTGCCATGACGAGTTAGAAATAGTGCCTCCTCTCTCGACAAGTAGTAAACAAACTATGATTCATGAGATCAATGTCCTTAGCTTATATCAGTCAAAAAAAATGGTCAACCATAGGTTTCATTCGCTCAGAACAGAACAGAACACAGAACACAGTCCTCTTCTTCTTCCCACCAACACGCATTTTTCTCTTTGTATCTTTGACGATTTCGTCCCGTGTACGCTTTAAGTGTACTTTAAGAGCTTCTTTAGGTTTAGCCACAGCCAATATGTCTTCTGCTGTGTTAAGACCTGATTGTAGCGCTTTCCTTCCGAGGTATCTGTCACGCCTCTTCAGCAAAGGGACAGCCGTACGTAGTATGGTATAAAAAATGGATCCAAGTCCACTACCACGCTATCTCATACCTCGATAGACTGTGAAAGGCTTTCTGTCCATTATAAATCAGTGCGTCGAAAGTGCAGCTTCACTGTTAAGCTCCCGTTACCGAATGGGAAATTTTTTCCCTCAATCGTTCTTATATACTATATTGAGATATTGGTTATTAGATTAGTTGCAACATTCACATAATGGGGTCTGTCATATGTAATACTCAAACTCCTTCCTCTATGGTTGGGAATGTAAGCAATGCGCAGCAGGCGTGCCTGGGTATCCCCAACAAACTGGTGCTCGACTATATTGCTGTAAATATAGCACATGTCTTGGGGTTTATAGCCAGCAACCAATTTCTCCAATTTCATCTGATACATTAGGCTGGACAAGTCATGTTTTACCTCGTGAAATGTGTCTCTTTGGAAGGCTGATCGATATCCCCTCGATCATAATTTTGAACACTTTCGTGTTTAATATATCTGTTAGCCTTTGATTTTAGGATTAGAGTATGTGCAGGGTTTCCTTTGTTTACAATTTCATATACTAAATCAGTCGTAAGATTTGAGTTTTTTAAACTTACGTTTAAGTCTCTCACAGCATCCTCAGCCGAACCATAACGGCCCGGACCTAGTGTTACTCTGTACTGTAATACCGTGCAAAGTGGGCGATACGTATAGTTTCATCCCGAGTTACCCCGGCTTTTTCACACTCATCAATGTCTCTAAGAATCGTAAAAACGGTATCTTTATAATTAATATTTAAAAAGAGGGTGTCCAGCTGAATTTCACATATTCCCACCTCATACGAATCACGACCCAATTCAATGGGTCCATGGAGTTCTGTTACAAAGTTGGCTAGTGTGTTGTTAGGGTGTACAGACAGGGACGAGGAGGACGGGAGTGTGACGTAGAAATGGTTAGGAGCCATGTTGCATACTTAAGCTTCATTATTGCATCAGCTTTTATATAGGTGTTGAAGCTTTCTGGGTACCCTAGCCATTTCACCAGGTACATTTTTCTCTTTCCTGAACCTTTGCTTCCTAAAATTTTCTCAATTTTAAACACATTTTTTCCTAAATTAAATGCCACTTTCTGCAACTCCTCGCGGTAAAAGCCTCCTGCGATTTCTTCCCCATTCAAATCTTCAACGTAATACATCATTATCTCACCTTTAGGTCTCATAGCCCTAACTTTAAAAATCTCACGTGTCCATCCTTGCTCAAATCCCTTCGCGAATTTATTTCCCGAACGCGACAGCCTTACATAATCATTGATTTTGAAACGCGCAGAGTGTGGTGGTGGTGTTCCATCTCTTCTCACCTCTGGGCGCGTACCTCTTTCTAAAACTTCGTTAGGTGTTGTCCCAATCGTGCGATGGTGTGAGCGGTTGTAGGATGAGGCCAATGATTCCAGAATGTCTAGAAATCTGTATGTGTTTTTATGTGTAAAATAGCGGTGCATGCGTTCCTTTATGGTACGTTGAACTCTTTCAGCTAAAGAAGCCTTATGTATAGAATTGGTAGTGTAATAGCTGATATTAAACTCTGTCAACATGTTCTGAAAAGCACGGCCTATAAATTCCTTCCCCATATCCGTACAAAAATAGCCAGGAACCCTGTTTTCTTTCAACATCAGCGTTTTGGTGGCTTTAGCAACTGTTTCAGGTGATTTATTTTTCAGAGGAATTAGTCACAGATATCTAGAGAATACATCTATTATGAATAGAATGTAGCGGTAACCATCGTCATACACTGAATATCTTTGCATGTCTGTTAAATATGCTTGCCAAATAGAGTCAATCGAAGCAGCTGTTGTCTTGGCTGTTTCAAACCTTTTTCTCACAGGCCTATGAAGTGTGTAAGCGTCCTGCTCCCGCAAAAATCTCTCAATATCTTTTTTCCACTCCTTAAACACTTCTGTACAGTCTATCTACGCCTCCGTAGGAGGCTGGGTTAGAAATGTCATAATGACGTCTTCTTAATATGTTAGCCATTTGCGTATTTTAGAGGCACGTGGGTAGGGCTGACCGTTGTTTAACCTCTTCTTTCTCCTCTTCAGAGGCGTTACCGCCGGGGGTGATGGAGTCTTCAATTGTGTCACGTGCGACGCATGTTCCAAGTCTTTAAACCTGTTTAGATTTCCTATCATTGTTTTGGGGACATTTATTTGTTGTAGTCTTGTTTTAATATGCTTCCATCCTGATGGTGAGGGCCTATCCCACTTTCTCACCAGATCATGGACGATGTCTACGATATTCGATCCCTGTACCTTTGCTCCTTCCACAATGATCTCACCTGTATCGGTCCATTTTATGGCGGGGTCCTCATTCAATAGATTATAAAGACTTAAACCTTTATTCCTCAATGTATGTGGGAGGGTGCTTTTTAATACATGCTCGATATGTTGTGTGGCCGACCCATTAATCTTTGGTTGGTCAGCTCTATCGTCGGACACAGGTCCTATGTCACCATGTCCATCGTTCCCCGTGCTGTGCCTAATAACCACGGGAATCTCTGTCGGGTCTTATAATTTTCGTACTCGTGAAGAAATTTCTGCAGAGCTTCTTGGTATAAGATTCTTTTCTCATCAGGTGTTTTTTCACTGTTTAATAGGGTTAGCAATTCGCTTTCCATTCTTTTAAGCCTGCTTTTACGGGGATCTAGATCCGTGTCTGGATTCTTTGAACTTTGCAGTGAAGCATACACCTCGTGTGGAATCACTACCACTTTCTTCATTATATTAATCTAGTCAGTAAAGACCAAAACTGAAAATAAGATGGGGAGGAATGACCCTCCTCTTTGTACAATAATTCGTTTTTTCTTCCCTACAGTTTGACTTTTACGAGCGAGTGCACGTATTATGTTCTTGTAACGGCGTAGGCGACCTTCTGAGGTGGTTTCATTGATACATTGCAATTTATAACGTTAAGACAGATTTCACAGATGCATTTTAAAAAGTCGGAGTCGATATTTTAGCAAACATCTGCTGCATTGCCCGGGCAGTCGATGATAGATTTTTATTAATTCATGGTATTTCTTTAGCCTCTTTGTCATTCTGGAATATACACCGTTTCAGGCTCGTTTGGAAATATATTCGTTCTTAGAAGCACCCTAAACGTGTTTCGCGGATGAAGGTCGCAAAGCAAATATCCGTAACGCGGGCTTGTAGCTTCTTTATAAACTTCCAAAAACTCCTTACGCTGATTCGGGAACATTTGATTGGCTAATACCCCAATTTGTGATACATCTCTACGTTGCGCGAATAAGACTAGATATTGTGTATTTAATGACACATCGCGCATGTATCTATTTTTGAAAAATAGATTCTGATTGATGAAGAACACGCTTGTGTTAAGATGGTGGGAGAATATTGTAAATGTCTCGGCAAACGTTTTATCCATCTCCAACATGAGATCGTCAATTATAATGACTATATGTTCATTTCCATTTAACGAATTAACGTTATATACTCCTTTGTGAAACAAAATATCATCTTGGTACTCATTGAACACTGACTGATACGTCGAATAGCACCATATAACTTTATATACAAATTTTGAGGACATCTCTCCCTTTTCTTTAATAATTTTAAGCATAAACACAGTTTTACCACATCCTGTAGGGCCAGATATAATACATGTGGATTGCCTTGTGAACCTGAATTTTTCTACAGAATCCATTTCGAGCACGTCACACTCCTAAGTGGGTCATTTACAAAATATAATAAATATTTAAGTGATGACCCTTATATTCTACAGTCTTGCTTTTTTCTTCTCCCACAGAACCGTGAATGACGACAAGGTACAGCACCCCATCATCGATATTACAGATGACCCCGACGACAGTGTAGTTGTGATCACAGAATCCATCCCCGCTGACGAATCCTCACCAGCGATACCTATAGCACGCGCCAGTTCAAAGCGGAGGCACGATGAAGAGCCCACCACGTCAGGTATAAAGCGCGCCAGGATTGCGCCGGTTGTTAGACCACCAGTAATAGAGCCCCAACCTTCTACGTCTTACGAAACAATGCCCACAATAGTACCTTCCTCAAATATACCCCCTTATTCCTGTTCAATTCCGGGTACATCCTCCATAGCCACAGCAGCTTATACCTTATACTCTTAACTTCAATTCTCAGGCTATTTATAGACGGCATATAAACGTCGATCGTGGTTGCGGCTTTATAGCAGTAGTCTTAGGTTGTATATTTACTGGACTAAATGCACGGACCCCAAAAATTTGGTTGCCTACGGTAGTGGAGCGTGCCCATAAACTAGCTGTAGACTGTAAACTTGAGTTTGACTGTAATATGGGTCCTGAGGAGCTGAGAAGGGTAGAACAGGAAATGAATGTTCGTATAGTTGTATTTGGAATGGATGATCGTCGTAGAACTGTTGAGGTTTTATAAAGCTGTGTGAGATCGTACAAGACACCTACTTATTTTAGGACTGTCAGGGACAACGTATCTCCCAATTCGTAATGTAAGGGGCCTTTACGCGAGTTATGATAAAAGTCGAAAATATGGACGACATCATGATTTGTGTAAGGGGTGTATCGAGTTTTGGATGATATAGTGAAACATTGTAAAGATTGTCACATGGTATGTGAGCAGTGTAAAAGCTCCAAATGTGAAAGCCGTGTAGTTGAAGCTGAGAAGAGGGATTGTGATGTGTGTAAAAGCACATTTTTCAATAATAACTGTTTTGAGCTCCATAAATTAATTGGCACGTGCAGGAAAATGAGAATCTGTGAATGTGGTATGTTTCATATGACGGATAATTGGGGGAATTTCAAGCATAAATGTGATGAAATTCACTTTTCTACATGCCATGAGAAATATAAGGCGGGTGGAGTAAAGCATATATGTTATATGAAAGATGCTAAACCTAAAAATAGCCCTTGTATAACTGTGTACTACGATATAGAAACTTACACGAACGCTGAAACCAAAGAGGTTATTCCACATTTACTTGTAAGCCAGACTATCTGTGATGAGTGTTTGGAGATCGAGTGTGATGAGTGTCACAAATGTGGTAAACGGACAAACGTTTTTAAAATGAATGCCCACGATAGCCCTGTGAAACTCTTTGTGTCCTATATTGTCAAGTTAGCGGACAATTTCAAAAAAATGACTGTGTATATTCTCGCCCATAACGGGGCAAAATTTGACACACAGTTCCTTTATAAGGAGATGCTTGAGAACGAGTCATCAGAGATATTTACAGGTGATCCTTTGAAAAGAGGCAACAAACTAATACCGATGCAAATAAGAGGTGATGTACAGTTTAAAGACAGTTTATTATTCATACCTTGTAAATTAGCAAAGCTACCCAAGGTGATGGGCGTAGCCGCTGAAGTTTTAAAAGGATATTTCCCTTACACATTCCTCACTAGCGAAACTTTAAATTACGTAGGACTACCTCCACCCAAACATTACTTTAACTATGAATGTATGAGTACAGATGAACGTGAAGATTTTGACCGATACTACAACAGTTTTAATGAATCTAATCCTTATAATATAGCTGATGAATGTGAACGTTATTGCGTGAATGATGTGCGCGTGCTTTGAGTATGTTTCCAGGCCTTTAGAAAGATGTACATAGGCCGTTTCAAATGCGATCCGTTGCAAGTCGCAACCACCATCGCCTCATTATGTTTTACGGTGTTTAGGAATAACTTCATGCCTAAAGACACCTTAGCCGTTATTCACAGAAACAATCCCCGCAGTTATGGGCACAATGCTATTTACTGGCTCATACACCTACAGCAGCAGACCGGGGTGTATATATAAAGCATGCCCGCAACACGGGTGAAGTGCCCATTAAGGTTAATGGTCGTGTTTTTGGGTTGATGGTCTAAGTGAAAACCGTGCCACTGGTGAGAAGACTGTTTACTCCTTTAACGGTTGCTGGTGGCAGGATGCCCCCGTCCTGAGTGTGGAATCGTAGGAGATATCCACAGTAAATCTCCTGCCGACAGTCTTGCGTGTTCCCGCACTCGCGATCAACTTTTAGGCTCCCAGTTCACTCACAAAGTCTTGTGGGATCATGAGTATGATGCACGGATGGAAACAGATGGACAGTACCATGAAGAAATAAACACGATCAAACGTTCAATGGTGCTAGATCCTCTCAAATGAGGTGATAGTTTGTTCGGAGGGCGTACAAATCCTTTCAAGCTATACTTTCCGCCTACGGAGGTCGTGAAACTCCACTACTACGACTTCTGTTCTTTATATCCCTACGTGATGAAGAACAGTCCGTACCCCGTGGGTGCACCTGAGAAACTGGTGGGACCTGCAACATTCACCCTCCCCCTTTGCATAAACCCCCTCCCCTTTATTGCATAACTTCATTGCATAACCCCTCCCCCTTCATTGCACAACCCCTACCCCCTTTGTTGCATAGCACCATCGCAACATCTTGCAACATTGATCAACATCGCATTGCAATATTGCAACATTCCTGCACTCTCCCATTTTGCGCCCATCCTACTTCTTTCCTCCCATTTCACTAATATCCCTGGTGAACGAGCTTACAACTTTTCTATCCTAAATGACCAAGAACAGATTGTACAGCACCCTACTTGTATCCCCGATTGCTTTAGAGATAGGCCCAACATTCTGGATTCATTTCTCAGCTCTCATCCTTCTTCTTACTCTGTCAAACTTTTTTCTCCTTTGGGCCCCTCCGACCACAATCTTATATCTATTTCCTGTCCTATCACTCCAATCCGGCTTTTGGATCCTCCCAAGAGGAGGGGCCTTTGGTACTTCGGTGCCGCTGATTTGGAGGCCTTTAAGCAGTACTTCTGTGATTTTCAATGGAATGATTACTACTTCCGTGGCCGGGCCCTTCCGAGTGTGCTGAGTGCATCACGTAGTGATTTTCTCTGGCATAGAGGCGTACATTCCATATTCAATTCCTTCTACTAATGCAAAAAAAGCTTTGGTTTAACTTTACTTGTTCTAACGCTATCCGCAACAGAGAGCAGACTTTCAGAAGGTACCGTCGCCGTCCAACTCTTGAACTTTACTCAGCTTATATTTCTGCCCGGAATCGTGCAAAATCTGTTTTTCGACTAGCCAAAAATTTCTTCATCAGACAAATATGTGAAAACCTATCTAATTCTAATTCTTCTTGTTCTTTCTGGCATCTAGCTAAAAACCTCTTCAACAACTTTATTTCCTCTTATTTTCCTCCTCTTTTCCATTACGATGGTTTAGTTGCCGTTCTTCTCCTGATAAAGCTGAACTCTTTGCTCAAACTTTCGCTTACAACTCAACCATGAACGATTCCGGTGCTCTTCCTCCCTCTCCTCCTCCCTCTGACTTTATTGTCTGAAATTAGAACCTCTTCTAAAGATGTTCTTTCTGCCCCATCTGGGCTCAACTCTAGGAAGGTGTACGCTTCTGTGCTGACACCCTGCTCAGGCAAACTCTTTCGTCTTTGTCTCTCATCTGATACTTTTCCTTCCTGCTGGAAGTTCGCTTTCATTCAGCCTGTCCCAAAGAAGGGTGACCGCTATCAACCCTCCAACTATCGCCCAGTTGTTTTGATTTCTTGCCTTTCTAAAGTTTTAAAATCTATCCTTAATAGGAAGATTCTAAAACACGTCTCTTCTCACAATCTTCTTTCAGATCGTCAGTATGGGTTCCGCAATGGACGCTCTACTGGCGATCTTCTTGCATCTCTCTCTGACTCTCTGTCCTCCTCCTTTCGAGATTTCGGTGAAACTTTTGCTATTGCGCTACATATATCGAAAACTTTTGATAGAGTCTGGTACAAATCTTTAAATTTCAAACTGCCCTCCTTCGGTTTCTATTCTTCTATCTTTGCCTTCATCTCTAATTTCCTTTCTGGCCGATCTATAGCTGCGGTTGTACAGTAGATGACCACTGTTCTTCTCCTGAAGCTATCAACAGTGATGTTCCTCAGTGTTCTGTCCTTTCACCCGCTCTTTTTTTTTCTTTTATTTATTAATGATCTTTTAATTTGCATCTCCATTTCTATTCACTCCTATGCCGATAATTCCATTCTTCACTTCTCCACCCCTTTCTCAAAGAGTCACTCTCAACAATCACTCTATAATTCGCGTTGTACGGCTATGGAGCACTTGGTCTCTAATCTTTCTGCTATCTGTGATTCGGGCAGAGAAAACCTTGTGTCTTTCAGTACCTCAAAAACTCAGTTCCTTCATCTGTCTACTCGTCACAGTCTTCCACATGACTATCCCCTTACCTTCAACAACACACAACTTAATCCTTCCTCTTCTCTTAACATTCTTGGCGTTTCCTTTTCTCGTGATCTTTCCGGGAAAGATCCCATATACTCTCTTTCCAAAACAGCTTCTAGAGGTTAGGTGTGCTCTACCGCCTCTGTAGTTTCTTCACCCTCGCTTAGTTGCTGTCTCTGTACAGGGGTCTCTTGTTCGCCCCTGTATGGAGTATGCTTGTCATGTAGGTGGTGGCTCAACCCATACAGTCGTGCTTGACCGGGTGGAATCAAAGGCTTTTCGTCTCTTACTCATTGTCCCTCTCTCTTCGCCGCAATGGTCCCTCACTCTCTTTACTATCGTCATTATAACGGACATTGCTCTTCTGAACTCTCTAACTGCATGCCTCCTCCTTTAAGGAGAGCACGCAGCACCAGACTTTCTACACTTCCTCATTCCTTTTCTGGCCAACTCTCTTTTTCTTCTATAGGGGGTGCGCTTTTGCAGACATTCGCCCTTGGCTCCTCTTTGCTGCATATATATATATATATATATATATGAATAGAAACGACATAATATTAAGGAACGTTTCTGCACACGCGGAAGAGAAATAACGAATAAATGAAAAATGAGGCGAACCGCCCGGGAATCGAACCCAAGGCCTTCCAATTGCCGGTTGGATGCGCTACCATTACACCACGGACCTCAATCATTCACAAATCGAAATTCTCCTACATAGGGCAGAAACCAATGCCCTGAGAGGGCACCCTCGCAAATCGTGAATATGTGCATTTAACTGCAATGACCACGCAGTATATAAATGAATAGAAACGACATAATATTATGTCGTTTCTATTCATTTATATACTGCGTGGTCATTGCAGTTAAATGCACATATTCACGATTTGCGAGGGTGCCCTCTCAGGGCATTGGTTTCTGCCCTATGTAGGAGAATTTCGATTTGTGAATTATTGAGGTCCGTGGTGTAATGGTAGCGCATCCAACCGGCAATTGGAAGGCCTTGGGTTCGATTCCCGGGCGGTTCGCCTCATTTTTCATTTATTCGTTATTTCTCTTCCGCGTGTGCAGAAACGTTCCTTAATATTATGTCGTTTCTATTCATTTATATACTGCGTGGTCATTGCAGTTAAATGCACATATTCACGATTTGCGAGGGTGCCCTCTCAGGGCATTGGTTTCTGCCCTATGTAGGAGAATTTCGATTTGTGAATTATTGAGGTCCGTGGTGTAATGGTAGCGCATCCAACCGGCAATTGGAAGGCCTTGGGTTCGATTCCCGGGCGGTTCGCCTCATTTTTCATTTATTCGTTATTTCTCTTCCGCGTGTGCAGAAACGTTCCTTAATATTATGTCGTTTCTATTCATTTATATACTGCGTGGTCATTGCAGTTAAATGCACATATTCACGATTTGCGAGGGTGCCCTCTCAGGGCATTGGTTTCTGCCCTATGTAGGAGACTTTCGATTTGTGAATTATTGAGGTCCGTGGTGTAATGGTAGCGCATCCAACCGGCAATTGGAAGGCCTTGGGTTCGATTCCCGGGCGGTTCGCCTCATTTTTCATTTATTCGTTATTTCTCTTCCCGTGTGCAGAAACGTTCCTTAATATTATGTCGTTTCTATTCATTTATATACTGCGTGGTCATTGCAGTTAAATGCATATATATATATATATATATATATATATATATATATATATATATCACATAAAATAATTAAAAGGTCTGCGATAGAAAATTAGAAAATTTCTGTAATTATTAAAACATAATGTGAAAGGTGACGATCGGGGATTGACATGTAATTATATGCTTGGTCTCATCATGAGATTAATTTAGACTTTCTCAAGAGAATTCATTTTGAATTAACAAAAGGTATAAAAAATTATTTTGATATATATAGTGAAAAAAAAATCTACAATCGAAAATAAAGTAAAACCTCTCTATAACGAAATATATAAGCTAAATTATTGTCGTTGTAGAGAGGTTGTTCGTTATAAAGAGGTTTTCCTTTGCCGATATTGTAGTGTATATTTTATTGACCTATTTAGACCCTCATTAGTTATTTATGCATACTTTAGACTCATATGGTACTGTATATCAGGCATGGAGCAATTACTTGGTGAATATAATTAATTACAATTACAATTACGTGACATATTCTCAACTACATTTACAATTACTGTAGATGGTGAACTACTTAATTACAATTACAGTTACTTAGTAAAGTAATTAATTACAATTAAAATTACATTTACAAAGAATTGCATTTTTTCATAAATACACACTGTTTGATATATTTCTATCCTTAGTATATGAACTGTCATTGTATTAATAATATTTGTCATATGGACTATAGTCTGCCAATAAACCTTTTCATATTCATTTTCATTATGTCATGGCTTTCTACCTTCGTATTTCAATTCAATTTTCAATTTTGGGTCTTGGCCATCATCTTGAATGAAAACTAGATAATATTAGGTCAATAAAATGTACTCTTTTTTTGACATTGCACGGAACTGTATTTTTCATCAAGCAGTTCTTGCTATGGACAACTGGACATTGGATATAGGATCACTTGAAGATTAGAGCCCCCAGCCTTCTTTAGTTAGCCTTATAAGGCTAACTAACGAAAATATCACGACTTAACCTAACCAATCGTCAAGGACGTACAGTTGACCTAACGATTGGTTAGCCTTATAAGGCTAACTAACGAAGGCTGGGGCCCTGATCTTCAGGTGATCCTGGATATATAGTATGTATGTGATATGGCATACCTAATTTTAGTGTGCAGTGATAACCAATTTGCGCAGTAATAATTTCAATTTGTGCAGTGATAAATTGAAAATCTATACAGTGATAAATTAGGTTCTATATCCGATATAGAACCTAATGTATCACTGTACAGATTTTCAATTTATTACTGCACGAATTGAAATTATTACTGCGCAAATTGGTTATCACTGCACACTAAAATTAGGTATGTGATATGGTCGGTGCTCTTCCAATATGTGCTCTACCGCGAAAATTTACATTCCAATACGTGATCTACCTTAGATTATTCGGATTAGCAGCAGGTACGTTAGTTAGCCTTATAAGGCTAACTAACGAAAATATCACGACTTAACCTAACCAATCGTCAAGGGCGTATAGTTGACCTAACGATTGGTTAGGTTAAGTCATGATATTTTCGTTAGTTAGCCTTATAAGGCTAGTTTCACGGTAGAGCACGTATTGGAATATGGTAGATCACAGTTTCGCGGTAGAGCACATATTGGAAGAGCACCCTGTATTACTTACCTTGCTTTCCTAATGTAATTAATTACAATTATATTTTAGGTAGTCAATTACAATTACTTGCCAATTACATGAAAGAATTTAATTAATTACAATCAATTACAAATACAAATTACAATTACGCTATATCTGCTGTATATACAGTATATTAAATGCATTACTTAAAAGTATTTCTCCGTGAAGAAGAAACATTCTAGCCAGTTACGCATCAGCTTTTAGGCTTTAGCCAATCAGCATGCCGCTTAGTTTCTTGATTGGGGAAATGGCGGTAAAAACGAACACGTGCAGCTCAGGCTGAGTTAGAGGAAACACCTCCGTAGAACGAAACATGTTTTCGATAAGAGAGGTTTTTCGAAATGCCCAAGGTGTTCGGTAAAGACAAGTTTCTTTATAGTGAAGTGTCATTATTGAGAGATTTTATCGTATATGTCTGTAAATAACGAATTTTCTGTGACTGAATTTCACTTATTTGAAAGGCAAACTAATTAGAATCTCTAATAAACATTAATTTATATGGTTTTCGTTCAGTGCAATTTAAAATCTAACGAGAATTTATTCAAGAAACATGAAGGACTTGAGAAGGTCACTGAAAAAGGTCAGATGAATAAATGAGCTTCCGTTTTGTAGTTATTGCCTGCACACAATCTGAAACGCCTTTTAATCAAAAGTACTTACAAAGCGCTAATATCTCATGCGTGACATCTTTTAACATAAATAACAATGTTAACATTAAACAGAAATTAGCGCTACAGAAATTAAAATAAATACATTACAAAGTAATATATATATATATATATATATATATATATATGAAAATGAAAATGAAAAGGTTTATTGGCAGACCATATGACCATAGTCCATATGACAAATATTATTAATACAATGATAGTTCATATACTAAGGATAGAAATATATACAGTTGATTAGAAATAATACAGTAATGTCGTAGTCAAGTGGAGCTACAGACAGACGTTTTCGTACCAAGAAGTCCACAGCTTAGAGGATAAACGGCAGGACTCATGGATAGCTTGGATAATCGGGTTGGTTGATTTTTTAATTATTTGCATCAGACTGTATTGCGCACGTTTTGTTACCTCCGGGAAGCTCGGGACATTGCGGGTAGCAAACATTTGCGAAACTGAGCATCTCGGGAGTAATTTATGTAAGAGTCTAAAAGACCTGTTGTGCAGCAAATTTAGGGTTCTGCCAGAAACTTTTTTATAATTCACCCAGAGTTGCTCTCCGTATATATTACTGCAGAAAGTACGAAAGAGAGTGTCTTTAGCTTCACTTGTACAAAACCGAAAGTTCCTTATAGTCATATTCGCTTTAGCACAAAGGCTTCGAGATTGTTTTTTCATATCATCACTCATATATATATATATATATATATATATATATATATATATATATATATATATATATATATATATATATATATATATACATATACACATATATATACACATATATATATATATATATATCATATATATATATATATCACACCAGGGTATCCCAGTAGTATAGAGCGCCAGTCTAGTAATATGAAGGTCCTGGGTTCGAGTCTTGGCTTAGATTTCGGCGATTAAGGTGCTTTGATGAATAGAGGTTCGGATCTCCGTCATTTGAATTTCTAGATGCTACGAAGGCGTTCAAACAACCCCCAAATATATATATAATTAGATATATATACTGTATATATGTGTATATATCGGCTGGCCCAAAATAAACGTCCCGAGATTTTAAGTGCAATAACTTCCAAAATATACACTCTACAATCACAGATTTGAAATCCATATAAATTGAGCCTATTGACGAGCTGCCATAAAATGGTGCTGGTTAAGTGTGCGGTCTACCTAGCTTTTAGTTAGCCTTATAAGGCTAACTAATGAAACTATCACGACTTAACCTAACCAATTGTTAGGTCAACTGTACGCCCTTGACGATTGGTTAGGTTAAGTCGTGATAGTTTCATTAGTTAGCCTTATAAGGCTAACTAAAAGCTAGGTAGACCGCACACTTAACCAGCACCCATAAAATTTTCAGAATTCTACATACAATACTTTTCGAAAATGAATTAAACAATAACTTACACTCAAATAAACAAATATCATGACAAAAATTTATTATTCACATCTTATTTATTGACATAGATGGTCTGTTTGTTCACAAACAAATCTTAACCTTTTCTTCCACGACATGATACATTTTCTGACTTCAGTTAAAGTTATTTTGTCCCAACAATTTAGTATCTTTTCTTTTAACTGCAGTAAATTTTCCGTTTTGACCTTCATAAACCTTTTCTGCGGGAGAATTTCATATGCAATAGTCCATTGGATTGCAGTCCGGTGACTGAGGTGGCCAGTCATTTTTCCCAATGAAACTGGTCACATTCTGTTAGAGATAGTCCTGGGTGTACTTGTTCTTATGAGCGGTAGCAACATCTTGCTGGAATATGAAATCATTATCAGGATACAGACGCCGACAATCTAGCAAAAGATTTTATTCCAAAAGAGTAACATAAGTTTCTGAGTTTACTTTTTTGTTATTTTCGTCAACGAAATGAATATTAGTCTTTCTGTTCCATGATACACCACCTAAAACCATGCTGGGGTAAAGCCTCGACGGAGGAATATCTCTTTTACACACATCGTTTTAGTGGTTTCGCCCAATTTCAATAGTAAAACCCTTTTCATCTGTGAAAACAATTTTTTTAACATCACGCGCTGAAAATTTCTCTAGCAAATTTCTACAGTGAGTTTTACCTTTTTGTCTAACATTTCTAGAGCTCTCTGCATTCTTTGAACAGAACTACGACTGGTCTTCAAATTTCTTGCAATATTTCGCTGGGACAAGTGTAAGCCCTGTCGATCTTCAGACAAACTAACGGTTTGGACATTGTCAATATTTTCTTGTGTGGAAACACTTTTAGGTCTGCCACTGCCAGATTCCCTTAAAGTTGACCCAGTTTCTTTAAGTTTCTTTATTAATCTATTCACCGATCTCTTATTCCAATTTGTCCAAGGAAATTCCTCACAATTCTTTTCCCGGTCCATCCTTTCTCTATAAAACATCTTTCAATTATCGCCTTGTCACTTTTGCTTAAAACCATAATTAGAGGGGTTGAAAACTATTCAAGATTAACAGTAGCCTGAACACACCATTTAACATTTCTGCAGAAACTAGCTTAGCTTAACCTAACTCCTCCCCAACTTTCGCGATAAGAATTGTTGCCAACTACTACCATATAAATTTTTAGTTTCGTGATATTTGTTTATTTGAGTGTACCTTATTGTTTCCTTTATTTTTGAAATGTATTGCATATAGAATTCTGAAAATTTTATGACAGCTTGTCAATAGACTGAATTTATAGGAATTGCAAATTTGTGATTGTAAGGGTTTCCAAAAAACCTTAGCCCCCCCCCCATTTGCAGCTTACATGTTTACTTATATCGAAATAGTTTTTAGTGATTATAAAAATATATAAAATTCTTTATTTATTGCAGGTATTAAAATTACTCTAGTTGATAAAGTGATAATATAATGGCTTCTCAATTAATTGGTGATTCGGAGAGGCAACGTGTGATAGATCGCATACGAGCAATAACATTTCGGGAAGCTCGTGATGCTGGAGCCACCTTTATAACACGTTCATGGGTTGCCAAAAAGTTGCGAAGTGAGGACTTCGTCAAAAGAAATTGGAATAAAACTTTGGATGAATGTGAAATGGATACAACCAAATCTGGGCGCCCAAATCTGCCACTCACTCGGGAAACAAAGGACATCATTGAAAGCGGTACGCGTAAGCGAAAAAACAGCTGTGCTAAACTTTCTAGAGAGATCGAAGTGTTGAGAGGAAAGATCGTTAGTGGTGAGATCATTCGACTGTACCGTCATAGGCAAGGTTTAAAGCCTTGGCATGAACTTCCAAAGCCAAGAAAAACTCAACTTAACATCGATGACAGAATGTGGTTTGCCCATTATCTTGAAGATTGGGATGTGGATGATTTCATGCATTTAGCTGTCTCCGATGAATTTTTTGTTTACGTAACACGTCAGCCTAACTACCAAAATGATCGAGTGTGGGCCACAACACCAGATGAAATCGATGACAATGAACATTATCGCGAATTATTAAAAAGTCCAGACTGTGTTGGTGTGTTTGTTTTGTTCACTGCAAAGAAGCTCATGTGGGTGCTGAAGCCAAATGGTCAGAGTTGGGATGGACAGTATTTTCGTGATATTATTCTATCTCAGCATGTCATTCCTTTTCTAAGAAACCCAAACAATGTTATGGATGTCGATCAGGTCACACTTCTGCACGATAAGGCCCCCTGCTTTAAGGCATTAGCCACTCAATAGTTGTTGCGGAACCATGAGATCGATTTCTTTGGAAATGAAGAATGGCTGGAAATTCTCCTGACCTGAACGTCAGCGAACACATTGGATCAGTTATAAAGGACAAGGTTGAATGTCTCTTGTTTCAAGAACCTGCAGGAAATCGATTTTCGAAGGATACAATGACGCAACACATTGAAACTCTTTTCGCAAATTTGCGTAACGATCAAGATCTATTCACGTCACTTTTGGCAAGCTACCCAAAGCGAATTCAGGCTGTCTTGGAAGCCAATGGCGGGAACACCAAGTTTTAATTATTTCTCATTAAATGCAGGATTAAATTCTCTTTTGTAAGGTATGTTTAGTTTTACTGTACCTCTAATGGTTTAGGCCATGGGCGGGGGGGGCTAAGGTTTATTGGAGCCCCGTACAATATATATTTTGGAAGTTATTGCCCTTTAAATCTCGGGACTTTTTTGGGTCCACCCGATATATACATAATAATAATAATAATAATAATAATAATAATAATGGTGTTGTTTAACCTCCTTCGCAACATCTTAGGTCATAAGACGGAGGGAATCTACAGTTTTACGTGGGATCCGATCCACAAGTCGTTAGATAATCTGGGCGCGGAGGAGGGTCTCCCTTCCAACTACTACCCTTACCCAATGTCGCTTAACTTCGTTGATGAACGGGAAGCGGTGTTGCAACGTATATATATAAATAACTTGTTTGAACAACGTACTAAAACTGAAAATATAATTAAAACCGTTTTTGAAGTACGTTACTAATTTTACTTCCTACTCTTGAATCCTTTGGATGAACCTCAAAACTTAAATCCAAACAAGAGAAGAAGAAAGAGAAGTTTACGCATTTCTTTTTCAAAGAGAAACATTGACACTTCCACAAGAAACACAAAATCAACAAGTTATTCTGGGTTAGATTTAGTTAGGTTATCATAGGTTAGGTTAGGCATAGTTAGGTTACGCTAGGTTAGGTTAGATAAGTTAGTTTTCTAGAATGTCATTATAATGTCCTAGCGACAAAATGGGTATCGGTTCAGACTTTCCCAAGGAAGTGACGTCTAAAGTAACAAATCTTCGCCACAGTACAGATAATAATACTTCTTTTTAAATATTTACAGAGACTGAAATGTGTACTAGTTTGTAGTGCAGAATAATAATCCATAAAGCTTTCGTTTACTCATATTACTGGGAACATCAAATCAATGGACTAAATCTTTAGCGCCAGTGAGTCTGGGTATGAGTCTCGGCTGTGTGCATGATCACTGTCCTCCGCATTCAGATGATAGAGTAATCCGTGGCTCGTATCCCATGTTAATATACATTTATGTTATAACATCAAACCCATGAATGAGGAAGGTAAAATCAGCTATTTCTGTGAAAAGATGCCCGCTCCGTTTAGTTCACTTCAGAAACATTTTCAACACGAAATCCCTCAACAAGAGTAAAACATATATATATATATATATATATATATATATATATATATATATGCAAAGAAATCACCAAGCAACACGTGATCCTTTTAATAAGCAAAGAACCACAGGGAAAAGGAAAAGGAAACACGAAGTCCGAGCGCTTTCGTGATATATTCACATCTTCAGGGACAAGAGAGAAATAGACAGGATTTACAAAACAAATGAGTTAAATAAACAAGCGTAAAAATTCCCCAATAGGCAATTCAATCGAAAAACAATAAAAGCAATCTAAAACTTCCCCAACAGATAACTTAATCTAAAGGCTACTAAATTATCGAATACATAAAAACTATATAAAAGAAATTATACAATTAACATGTACAAATAAAATGATAACAGTTATTAGAAATAGTATTTATTTAATTAAAACAGGCAATTAAGTGGCAAGAATGCATAGTCTAAAGCAGGGGTTCCCAAATTGGTGTTCCGCGGAACACTTGTATACCGTGAAAAGTGTTCCGCGGAACACAATTTGGGAACCCCTGGACTCTAAGGAAACAAAGGACATGCCGCGAACATCAGCACGTGCTATTTCCGAAATATTCCGTTACCTATTGGGGAAGCGAAAAATCCCCCAATAGGCAACTCAATCTAAAACAATCTAAAACTTCCCCAATAAAGTTTAAAGTTTACTAAGATATCGAGTAAATAAAAACTATATAAAAGAAATAATACAATTAAAATGTACACATAAAAATGATAACAGTTATTAGAAATAGTATTTATTTAATTAAAACAGACAATTAAGTGACAAGAATGCGATCAGAATATTCCACAACTTTTCTGACAATGTACGAGTCTAATTTGTAAAGCCCAGGGCTAATATTAAGAACAAAATCAACATTATTCTTGATCACATTCGATTCAATTATATTTCTACTAACAATAGATTTACTAAAACTTAATTTGGAGGCATTTTTCCAGTCAGTGGGATGATTAGTATCTCTTACGTGAATGAAAATGGCGTTAGATTCCTGGCCAATTCTTATATTGTATTTATGCTGCTTAATACGTAATTTTAATGTCTTGCCTGTTTGACCAATATAAAATTTATTACATATTCTGCATGGAAATTTATATACACAACCCTGTTCACTTAAAGGTGAGTTTTGAATCAATGAATTCTTAATTACATCTAAATTTCTGAATGTGAAATTTAGGTTAAAAGTCCTTAGCAATTTCGGCAGATCAAGGAAATTTTCTTTAAATGGTAATGCTAAGACGTTTTTTGTGGTATAAGGAGTTTTGTCTTTCGATTTAAAATATCCAAAGAACTGCATAGATAAATCTTTAAAAATGACAAAAATAACCTTCTACGAGGTAAAAGACAAGACCCCTTAATGGCCTCTTATACCACAAAAAACGTCTTAGCATTACCATTTAAAGAAAATTTCCTTGATCTGCCGAAATTGCTGAGGACTTTTAACGTAAATATCGCGTTCAAAAATTTAGATGTAATTAAGAATTCCTGGATTCAAAACTCCCCTTTAAGTGAACAGGGTTGTGTATATAAAATTCCACGCACAATATGTAATAAATTATACATTGGTCTAACTGGCAAGATATTAGAATTACGTATTGCATAGATTTACTACAATTTACAGATCATGCTGTGTCTCGTGATAAAGGAGAAAGTTCGGATCACCTGAAGATGAGGGCCCCCAGCCTTCTTTAGTAAGCTTTATAAGGCTAACTAACGAAAATTTCACGACCTAACCTAACCAATCGTCAAGGGCGTACAGTTGACCTAACGATTGGTTAGGTTAGGTTGTGATATTTTTGTTAGTTCAGGTGATCCGAAAGTTGTTGTCTCAAGATGTTTTGTGAATTACGGGGTTTCTTCCTACTGAATTTAGCCTTGCAGGTTGGAATTGATGCGCTGATTTGATTTTTTGGTATTTGTTTAAATTCTGTTATTTAATGATTATTTTTGAGTAAATGCGTTAATTCCCAAATTTTATTTTTGGTTTTCATTTTGGTCTTTTGTATTTGATTGCATGAATGTTATTCCTGAAAATAGTTTAAACAATAATATTTTTTTTTTTAACTTACACTTATGATTACTCTGTATGAGTGCATTCATATTTATCTACAGGGTGTTCGAAAAGTCCCGTCACCCCCTACATAATGTGCATATTGTAACACCAATTATATTTTTGTGTGATTAATTGAATTTATATGCGATTCATTGACATTTTTTTCCTTTTCCAGGTATTAGAGTTGTGTGAACAATGGCAGACCAGTCCACTTACACTCTGGAGGAAAGGATAGTCATGAACACATGGGCTCATGAAAGGTCACATACTGGCAAAACGATGCATGATATCCAGAATGATTTCAACACAAGATTCAATAAGGCTGCACCACCAAACAAGATGATATTACGCTGGGAGAAAAAGCTGTTTGAAACTGGCTCCATCAAGGACAGACCACGGTCGGGAAGACCAACAACGCGAGCAAAACAATGTGAAGGTGTAATTGCATCGGTGGCTCGTTCACAAAAAAAATCACTTCAGAAACAATGACAAGAACTTGCAGTGCCCATGTCCACAATGAAAGATCACATGACAAAAGATCTCGGCATGAAACCAAACCGTCTGTCGTTTGTTAATGAATTAAGGGGCCGTTCAAAAGTTACGTAACGCTAGTTTTGCTAAAACTTGACACCCCACCCCCTTATAACGTTCTGTAACAACGCTAGACCAGACACCACCTATTAGGGGTTACATATCATCTTAGTGGGTGTCTGGTCTATCGTTAATGAACGTTACAAGGCGGAGGGGTGTCAAGTTTTAACAAAAATAGCGTTACGTAATTTTTGAACAGCCCCTAAGCGATACAAACATGCAGAAATGCACAATCCTTTGTTACGAAAATGATGGTGCACACAGATATTCTTGATTAGTAACTGTAATTAGTAACTACTGTAATTAAAGTAGTTGTTGCTAGTGACTTGTTTCTTAAATTACACCTACCACATATAAATACAATTAATTACACAAAAATAAAATTGGTATTACAATATGTACATTTTGTAGGGGGTGACGGGACTTTTGAACACCCTGTACATTGCAGTATTGTTTGTTTTTTCGATATATATTTTGTTTTCTTCGTCGATGTAAATGCTGTAAGTTAACTTATTGGTAGTGAGGGCGTGATTAAAGTGTTGCTAAATTCCATAATTTTTTCTTTTCTTTTTTTTGGCCAGAGCAAAATTATGGCTACTGTTTCTAGTGAAGTGCACAGGAATTCTTTGTAAATTAAATTCGGAAGGTGATAATCAGTTACGAGTACAAACCTTTGGCTACTCCTTGTTCAAAATTACAAAAGGCTTGATTTGAAAGCAACTAAGTTGGATTCAAATTCCACCAGTGACGTTTATTTGACCCGAGCAATGTCGGGAATTTTATTTCTATTATTTAATTTGTTTAATCTACCCTCTTCAACTCTCTTCAACTACTTTACATTTATATGCTGAACTGTATATAACAGTAGGCGTGACCGAGATAACTTGAAACACATGGCTCACATGGCAAGACATTCTGTAACAAAGAGGGAGGATTTTGAATGACAACAAATTTTATCTTTTTATTTAATTAACGCAGATAAAGAAAGGGGAAACTGAGTGTGAACACGTGTTTTAACATTATGTTGTAGTGAGAGCTAATAAATAAATTTAAAACATAAATTCCATTTTAACAAAAAAAAAGTCTTCTCATGACAAATCCCGTCATAGTGGGCCAGCCAAAAACTGAAAAGTCCTCTAGAAAAAACTTACCGGCGTTTTTTGTTAATAGCGGGCACCCGCCTTAGATAAGTAGTATTGAGGATACCAAACAAGATGTGGGTGGATGCCACTCTCAAGTTTGGGTTTGAAGGTCCCATACAAGGTTACAAAAGTCAAATGCTGAAAAATTCCGAATTTTTGCATTTCAGTGGTGGCTCTATGTAACAACGTGTTTAAAGGTGTATCATTAGCAAATAAAGCATATTTTTGTGATGTTATGGATAATAATTGAATGTAACTATGACTCTGAATGCCTTTATTTCCATTAAAACTACATTTAGCATGTTGGGTGAGGTGCGCATGTGCCTACTACTACCATAGTACAAGTTGAATATTTTCATTGCACTGGCTGGCCAGACATTGGTTTGGTATATGCAATTAAAAGCGTGCAGACAGTGCCAGCTGATAAAATAATAATAATAATACTGCTAAAGGATAGGTATGTTTCGAATTGTTTCAATATATCTGTGGCTACTACATACTACCATTCCCACTTGTCTTTGCAGATAGGGAGCTCATCAGCAATGGACTCTGTAGTTGTCACCAAGCGCAAGAGGAAACGTCAGGATGTTAGTGAGGATTGTTGCTTCTTCTGCCAAAGCAGCGCTGGTGACCTGCGCACAGCATCAGCAGAAGGAAAAGCAAGAACTATGACTGTGGGCGATGAGAGAAAGAACCTGGGAGATACCTACTATCTTGATGTTTTACAAAGACTGGAAAGTAAGGATGATTTCAATGCATTGGAACTCAAGTGGCATAAATCATGCTACTCTTTATTCACCTCTGAAGGCAAACTCAAGAGGCTGCGAAGTCAGCAGCAGACCATGGGTGCATCAGCGACCATAAAAAGTGAAGGCTCTCAGGCTTTTCCCCCAAAACGTAGACGTTCAACACCAGTGATTGACTGGACCCTCTGCATGTTTTGCCAAAAGAAGACCACAGAGAAACTGCACAGGGTGGAGACAATGGAGAAGTCAGATGACTTGATCCAGCGTGCCAAACACGATCCTGTCATGAGCATACTGTTGTCAGCGATTATGTGATTGCAGTTGAAGGCTGCTATCATCTGGCATGTTTGGTGACATTTAAGAGACGTACTAGAAAACAAGCGGTGTCAGAAGAGCAGCAAGGGCCTGAAAGTGAGTGCATGACGAAGCTGTGCAAAGACTTGACAGTAGGCCTATCTCGTGGTCACGTATACGACATGGGAGACGTTTGGGACAGATACAAGAGTATGTGTAATGACACCGGCATCACCGTGAAATACTCCAGGAGAACAACGTTCTACGAAGATGTTCAAAGGCTGCTTGGATCAAACGCCAGCTATGTACGCCCATTGTCCAGGGGCCCGCTGCTGATTTACCCTGGAGAGAGCTCAGATTTCATCTCCAAAGCACTGGCTAAGTCTTGTGAACAAGGTCCTGTCACCTCTGAGTCAGAGTCTATTGAAGGTGAAGATGCTGATGTCCGCATGTGTGCCACTAGCAGCATATTCCAAGATATGGTATACGTGGCTCTGAAGGTTCGACAAGATCTTCTTGAAACTCCTGGGCACTCCGAAACATGGCAAGGTCTTGATCAGGAACATGTTGATCGCGTCATACCCGACAGTCTGTACCTGTTTCTACGATTGCTCTTTGGGGGAATGGATGCTGTGGATGAGGGAAGTGAAGAGGACCAGAAAGTGAAGCAGAGTGTGTGTAGCATTGCCCAGGACATAGTCTATGCAGTCTCCAACCGACGAAAGTTGACACCAAAGCATGTGGGCTTGGGTCTTACTCTGCACCAAGCCACCCGCTCAGAAGCACTCCTAGATCTGTTCCACGCGGCAAATCACACTATTGGTATCGACACTGTAAGAAGGATAGACACCACCATCGCTCAGAACATCCTGGAGAGGTATGCTGAGAATGGATGTGTCTACATCCCTGACACCATCGTCAAAGAGAGAATGATTCACTGCTCTTGTGACAACATAGATGTCTTGGAGTCAACCTTAGACGGGAAGAACACCTTCCACAGCACTCAACTGATGGTATGGCAGAGAGGCCCCCTCCACAGCAGAGTCATGGCCAAAAGGGTGGCAAGCACAAGAGATCGAAATCTATCAAACCTGATGACCTACAGGAGTTCCAAAGGCTGGACCAGGCTACCCTCCCATCTGGCAAGAGGCCATCTCCTCCTGGCTACGACACTGACATAGACGACTTGTCACATGAACCTGAGAGGGACCGGGCACGTGCCAAGGACTTGGCCTGGGTGGTGTCACGCATCCATGATGAAGCGATGTCCGTTCCAAGCTGGGGAGCATTCAATCAATCTGTCAGCACTGCGGATCCACCAGTAACGACCGCCGGGATGTTGCCAATCCTGCAGGCCAGCAGATGACAATGACACCATGACCACCGTCATCAATCGCTTCATGGCCATTTCTGAGTATGTCAGCCAGAAGTACACCATCATCACTGCTGATCAGCCTCTGTACAGCAGGGGTAAGGAACTAGTCTGGGCAAACTCGAAATTTGCCAACGTGGTCTTGCTCATGGGAGGCCTCCATATCTGCTTCAACTTTCTGAAAGCCATTGGTCAACACATGGAAAGTGTGGGACTTGATGACTTATGGACAGAGGCAGGTGTGTACGCGGCTAACACCACTGAGACAATGCTGGACGGCAAGGCCTACTACGAGCTGTGAGAGGTCACCAGCTGACTTATGAGGCACTGTGGCGCATCAAGTGGCAGATGTTTGAGTCATGGTTGGCTGCAACTGGCAACGGAGATGAGAACGTCAAACAGCTTTCCCTCAATGTTGCTTCGCTTTTGAAAGACATAGCTGACAGAGATGAGATGCACGATGCTGTTGACAACTTCTCAGACGTTTTGGCAGATGAGAAATTCTACAGTCTCATGGAGGAATTCAATGACTAGCACTCTGAAAATCCCAACTTCATGCTGTGGTCATCCTACATTGAAATGGTAGAGATCCTACTGGCCTTCATCAGAGCTCAGAGAGATGGCATGTGGAGTCTCCACATAGAAGCCTTTGCTGCAATGCTGCCTTGGCTAACTATCTATGACCACACAAACTATGCACGTTGAGGGCCAGTCTACTTGGCTGATATGAGAGGTCTTGAGAAATCAGCACCAGAAGTTCATGCAGAGTTCTGTAATGGGAACTTTGTCGTCAAGAGGACGGCGAAGCGCTTCAACCAAGTTCTAGCTGATCAGGCAACCGAATGGATAAATCGTACATGCAAGATGCACAATGGTATCATCGGCATCACAAAGAATGACCAAGCAAGAGAGAAGTTCTGCATCACATGGTCAGAGCGGTCACGCATCTCTCAAGACACAAGATGCCTCTTCAATCTTCAAGATGATGATGGGGAAGCCACCTTCACTCGGGTTGACAGTCTGCCTTCTCGCACTAGGCGTGACGCTCATGATGTCATGAAGCTAGTTCAGCAGTTGAAGCAGTTTGACGTCTTCAGAGTTCACGTGAGTGAAGCAGGAGATACAGATGCCGCCACTAACATCCCACTTGTTTCACTGGCAACCAAAGACACTGCACCCACAGATGTTGTGGAGAACCTGCTGACAGCTCAGGATCGAGGAAAGCAGCATGTAATCGGCTTCATGAAGGAGAGACTGATTGAACAGATAGTAGGCTTCCATGAAACGATGAAGAAACATCGGTCGAAAACCTTCGCTGATGTGTACAAAGCTACAGTTTCCACAAGCAGAACATGCAGAAGACCATCAAAGCTGACAGAAAGCTACTACAGCGGCTCCTGAATGCCGCGACCGCAGGTCGCATGGTGGAGATGGTCAACGTCTTGAAGCATGAACTGTCCCCAGTCCCATTTAGTCTGGCGAAGGCAGGAGGAGAGATGAATTCGACATCGAAGTCTGAGCTGATGAACATCCTGATGGCTCAGCAGACCATAAGCTCAGAGGTTCCAACCTCTGATCTGAAGAACTGTGTGATGATAGATGGCCATGCACTCATCCAAGCTCTTGGCAAGCCTGGCGGCTGTCGGACATTCGGCGACTATGCTGAAGTGTTCTTCAAGGCCATGACGAGTTATTTCAATGAACACACAACAAGAGTTGATGTCATCTTTGATCGGTACGCAGGGGAAGGATCGATCAAAGCAGTTACCAAGGCAAAGCGTGCAAGCAAGAAGAAACCGATTCAGAAAGTTAGTGATGGCCCACAAGTTCCACTGCCTGAATGTGGAAAAACTTCATGGCCCTGGATACAAACAAAGCTGACCTAGCCTTGTTTCTGTCTAACGTCATCACTGAGAAGGGAAGAGATCTTCAAGAAAGATGTCAGCTGCTGACAGGGGGTGGCTTCTCTGAAGCTACTGAAGTACGGCCAACCAGGCGACATGACGTTCCACTGCATAGCAACCATGAAGAGGCGGACACCAGGCTCATCCTTCACTCATGTGATGCAGCGTCCCAGGGCTATGAACGAATACTGGTAGTGTGCAGAGATACTGATATAATGGTGCTGCTGGTTCACTTCGTTTGCACCAAGGTCGCTGAAGTGTGGATGCTGTGCGGAACGGCCAAGAACCGAAAATGCTACCCCGTGCACGATGTGTTCAAGAGTTTGTCGCCCCCAGTCAGGGACAACCTGACTGGGGGCGCAGATGTTGAGAAGTTTGTGTGTCATTTGTATGGCACCCCGGAACAACACACACATAGTTGATGACGCCAGAGTTCACCTTTTTAGGAAGGCCAAGAAGAGTCTGGAAATGCTCCCACCGACAAAGGATGCCCTGGAGCTCCACGGCAAGCGGGCAAACTATCAGGCCAAAATATGGCTCCAGGCTGACAAAGAGCACGTAGATGTTGAAGGTCCGGTGGACATTTCAGCCTGGAAGTTGGAAGATGGGAGCCTCGTACCAGTGTGGACAAGACTTCCTCCAATTCCTGAAGCCTGCCTGGAGCGTGTTGCTTGTGGTTGCAAGAAAAAGTGCAAGACAGCTAGATGCAACTGCTTCAGGAAAAGGATGAAGTGCTGTAACCCAGCTGGACAGTAGATCTATGTCTCTCTTCCGGGCTGAAGTCGAGAGAAGCTGGAATGTGCTGTAAGGAACTAATAACTGTTCTTAAGTGATTGCAATCCGCACAATTGTGACTGTCAGTGCAGCATTTCGGTGCTGTTCATCAAGAAACGTGAACCTGTAGATGTTACTAGTGTGTAAACTGTATAGTTATGGGGCTATATTTACTGCTTTGTGATTTAGTTGTGACAATTCTGTTACTGTGAGCACTTAATTCATGCCATCAAACTTATTAGGCACTAATCATGTTAAAATAAATTGTTTTGACAAACAGACTTGCTCAGTTTTTTTTCGGCAATTAAAATAAAAAATCACAAATTTTTAGCACAATTTCGGTCGTGATTAACTTGAATTTGACCTTGAGTTGGTAATTCGAATGGAATAAGCGTGTCATCATACTTCTTTATCACTAAGTGTGGCAAAATGAAACATTTAGTCAAACCAATTGGCTCAGAATATTTTTTTAAAATTATAATTAGAAAATATAATTTTTTGCAGTTTGACGTCGAAAAAGACCTTCAGAGCCAAAAGCGAGAGTGGCATCCACATGCATTTTATTCCTCACCCACAGGTACATTGATTTAGCATGGGTGCCAGCTATTAACAAAAAACGCCGTTCAAAGTCGATTTTTGAATTTTGGCCGGTCCACTATAACGAGACTTCCCGAGCGGGACATTTCAAATTCTGTTAGACCTATAATTTGCGCCCTTTTTGACAGAAGCGACAGTTATAATTTTGTTCCGTTTCAAAATAATGCTGTGTGACATTTTATATTGGCATTCAGTGAATTACATATAATTGTGTTCCGTTTTAACACGATTCTTTGTGAAAATACAGTTAACATTCAGCACATTACATGCAATTCCATTTAAAATAATCTTACTTACTTACTTTATGAGGGTTTGAACGACAATTCAGGATCGACCTGCGGTCGACCCCTCTGCAGCATCCCGCCTCATTTGCGGGATTTGGTGAAAGAGGGAATTGCTTTCCGATCTCCTCCTGCCCTCACGCATGGCTGCTCATGGACTTTGCAGAAGAACCTGTCCAGCTGGTTTTTGAAGTTATTCAAGTCGGTGTGTTGGAGGTTCCTCACTTCTTTTGACAGGGCATTAAAAAGCTTTGGGCCTCGTATTCTGAGGGTATTTTCCATCCTCGTTTTCATGACCCCCTGTCCCACCGCAGCTGGAACAGTACAAAACCTGCTTCTTCTCTCATTCAATTTTGTTTTTATTTCATTTCTAAGGTTTGGGACAAAACCCTCGAGTATTTTCCATGTGTATATTATTGTGTACCGCTCGCGCCTTCTTTCGAGAG
The DNA here is from genome assembly GCA_023014485.1 of Bathynomus jamesi. NCBI lineage: Eukaryota > Metazoa > Arthropoda > Malacostraca > Isopoda > Cirolanidae > Bathynomus > Bathynomus jamesi. Next base: position 490,392 of record JAJOZX010001203.1, on the reverse strand, counting down.
AGTAGAGTTTCAGGGATTTTTTTGTAAACGAGACCAGTAGTCTTCACCTTTCGTTTCCTCTATCTTAGACGTGAAAGTCCTTTCTATTGTTTCAATGTTCGCAATGTCTCGTTTTCTGTATGGGCTTGTGAGTACTGAGCCAATGCTCAGTTATTGGTAGGACTAGACTCTTCCATAATTTGAGCATGATGTTTGCTTTTCTGCTGTGGTGTCTCCTCCAGATGATTCCCATTATTTTTCTAGCCGTTGTAATTTTGATGTTATAGTGCTCTCTGAATTCTGCATCCGACGACATTATTATGCCAAGATCCCTGACTTGTGGATTTGGTGTTATCTGTTTAGCTTGCAGAGTTTTGTACCCTTTATTCTGTAGCACCTTGTTATTACTATATCTTAGAAGTTGGAATTTTTCTTTGCTGAGCTTTCATATTGTTGTCTTCTGCCCACTTGAATAATGTTTCAATGTCGTTTTGTAAGTTTTCTATGTCACCTTTCGTTCAATATTTATTTGCATATCTTTGTGTAATGGGCGAAACATGATACGATACTGTCCTTAATAGCTCCATCAATATCTGCAATTATTATTATGAACACCAAGGGAGCTAATACTGTACCTTGTGGGACAGAGCTCACGACTTCTGAGACTTCCGATTTAACTCCGTTTACTACCATTCTTGTATTTCTTGAGTCAGAAAATTAAATATCCATCTTCCAGCTTCCCAGTAATTCCTGTATTCTTAAGTTTGTGTGCTATAATTCCCTGGTCACATTAATCGAAGGCTTTACCAAAGTCAGTATATATTACATCTATGTTTTGTCCTCGACAAAATGTTTCCAATATTTTCTACTGATGGTCTAATAGCTGTGATAGGCATGAACTTCCAGCCCTGAAGCCATGTTGAATTGGATTGTATAAGTTCTTTTCTTGTAGTTAGTGGGTAGTTTTGCTCTAATTATACGTTCAAATTTATAAGATGGGAGGTGAGAGCTACTGGCCGAAAATTCTTGGGCATTGTTCTGTTACCACGTTTAAATAAGGGGGCAATGTTCGCGTTCTTTAATGGAAATGAAATTTGTCCTGTGTTGAATGATTTCTTCCATAGTAAGTATAGCGGCTTGGCAATACTCTCTTTACATTTCTTCAGAAACGTGGCATCCCATGTGTCTGGCCCTGGTGCCGAATTGTCTCGCATCTGTGATAGAGCCTTAATTACATCTCCCGAGATGTGCTAGGATCAATGTCGAAAAATTCGTCTGGGTTTTCCGCTTCCTTCTCTTGACTTTGGGTTGATAAACACAAAGTTAAATTGTTCCTTGAGCAGTCCGCTCATTTTTTATGGGTCATTTGTGTATTCGGCTTCCCCGTCTATTAATGGACCAATACTCACTCTACATTGCATTTTTTTCACAAACTAGTTGAAATATTTTGAGTTATTTTTTATGTTTTCTGCTACCTTGTTTTCCTCCTTGTTTGTCTTATGTATGAATGTTTGTTTTAGGCCCATTTCTATTTCGCATACTTTCCTCTCTAGTTTGAGTCGTCTTGCACCAATTATACATCTGTGGAAATGTTTTACAGTTTGTTTCCATTGTCTAAATAGTGTCCTGATTTTGATTTTTCTCTCGAGTTTGCCAGGTTTTCTTTTTTTTTGTCTCTCTGGAACATGTTGCAGTAATATAGGTTTAGTTTCAGTTTCTATTACACATAATATTTCTTCTGGGCCTTCTCGTGAAGTAGCAATTCCCCATTTACTTTCTTTAAATTTTTATTTACACTTCCCCAATTTACTTTCTTTGAATTTACGAGGGCCACTCAATATGTTTTGCCCCCCGTTTTTTTTCTTTCCAAGTTTCCTTGTAAGTTCCAAAAAATTTGTACACAAGTAGTTACATACCTTTTTTACAAGTTTTTATTTTAACACATAGTCTCCATCCTTTTCTACGGCTTTCATCTACCTCGAAACAAGGGCCTTTATTCCTTGCTGGTAAAAGTCCGCTGGGTTCTGCTGGAGCCACCTCTTAACCTCATGAACAACCTCATCGTCACTCTGAAACTTTCTTCCACGAATAGCATCCTTCATTGGCCCAAACAAATGGAAGTCTGAAGGTGCCAGATCCGGGTTGTATGGAGGGTGGGGTAACACAGTCAAGTGCATTTTTGTGATGGCCTTTCTTGTTTGCAAACTGTTGAACTGTTGTGTGGTGTTGCGTTATCGTGCAAAAGAAGGACGTCTTCCAGTTTTCTCTCCCGTCGAACTCGCTTTATACGTCTCTGGAGTCTCTGAGTTGATTGTTTGTCCTTTCTTCATAATGTCCACCAGAATTACCCCTTTCATGTCCCAGAAGATGATGGCCATAACCTTTCCTGCAGAGGGAGCCATTTTGAACTTTTTCTTGTATGGGTGGAGTCTGCGTGATGCCACTTCATGGATTGGCGTTTTATTTCAGGTTCAAAGTGGTGTACCCAAGTCTCATCCCCAATCACAGTTCGTGAAAGGAAGTCACCCCCTTCTGTCTCGTATCGAACCACGACTCAGAAGCAATTTCTTTTCTTTGGGCTTTGTGATCTTCAGTCAGTTGGCGAGTAACAAACCGTGAACACACTTTTGAGTATCCCAGTTGCTGAATTATCGGATTCACACTTCCTTCACTAATTCCTAGCTCCAGTGATAGCTCCTCGTATGTGACGCGCCGATTTGATCGAATGATGCTGTTAGCATGTTGCACAGTGTGAGATGTCACAGCCGATGCCGGGCGACCGCTGCGTGGCTCATCATCGAGGTTGGCTCTCCCTCTCTCCGATGATCTCACACGTTTAGACCAGCGTCCAAATGTGCTTCGATCAACAACAGCATCTCCGTAAACGTTCTGTAGACGTTTGTGAATATTTCCAACTGTCTCCTTCGCTGCGGTTAAGAACTCGATAACAGCTCTCTGTTTACGGCGCACATCACTGTCAGACGCCATTTTCGAAACTGCGTTAACCATCGGTTTTATACATTTCAGCCCCATGGCCTATTATTTAGCAAAGGAAAAAGGGTGGGGCAAATATACTGAGTGCCCCTAGTATATTTAAACCTTTAAATATTTCTTCTGACTCTCTGGGATGCGGTTTCGGACCTCTGGGCATGGGCGTCCGGAGGGGGGGGCAAGAGGGGGCAGTTGCCCTCCCTTGGAAATTTGTGTTTGCCCACGCAACGACTTCTATAATTCTACTGCAGCTCAGTCAGTGTTTCCACATTCAAGTAAATGTCGTTTACTTCACCTTTACTTTACCGAAGTGCCGTGTCGTTGAACTAAGAAGTGTTAAATAAACTATACTGAAAGATATAGTAATGGAATTATTTGCAAAGATCATTATATTGAGGGTTTTATTTATTTTTTTCTCTCGAAAACCTTTTGGTCAATTTCATTGAAACTTACACGATTATAGTTAATCATAGTATCATATAACATATAAAAAATGGACTTGACTGGTAGAAAAAAAAAATGCACTGCGACCACTACGAGTAAAAACAGTCATCTCCCCTTATCATAGCCTGCTTTCGGTGCTAAATTTATGTACTTAGTAATACTAAGTACATAAATTTAGCACCGAAAGCAGGCTATGATAAGGGGAGATGACTGTTTTTACTCGTAGTGGTCGCAGTGCATTTTTTTTTCTACCTAATAAAGAACTAATAAGAACTAAGAACTAATAAGTTAGTTTTACCCCCCTTGCGAAAAATCCTGCGGACGCCCCTGCCTCTGGGTGCTAACTTCAATTTCATATCGATTAGGTCATGGTCGGAGAAATTTGTGTGCGTTACCTTTTAATTTATTATTATCTCCTTGTTGTCAAAATTAAATCCAAAACGTTCTCTTTTCTAGTGGCTTCACAGATTTTCTGGGTAAGGGAGTTTAAAGTAATTTTAATATGTTTTCTATTTCATTTGTAGCAAATTGGAATTCACTTTTTATAGTGTTTGGTCGTCTGTAGACATTCATAATGGTTAGGTTCAGTTCTTTTACTTCTAAAATAATAATTTCGACTGTGCTGTTTGATTTGCTTACCTTCACCTCGCATGTGTATGTGTTTTTCACGTAGATATAACACCCTCCCCCTCGTCTTGGCACTCTATCTGCTCTATATATATTGTAGTGCAGCATTGCTATTTCATATCCTCAATGCAGTTTTCACAGCTTTTTCTGCATTTACTTAAGTGTGATTCTGTTCGGCATATGATATCTATATTGGTTTTCATAGCTAACATTAACAATCGTTATGAATTTCATATTAAAATTCAACACATAACAGTAAGGTGACCAATCACAGACGAGAGAGAGAGAGAGAGAGTTACAAGGAAAAGTAGTACCTCAAAAGGCCTTGCGGCCCATACCGAAGAGGTACCAATGGCCGGAATGGGACGTTTTGGCGCCGACGTTCTGGCGCCGACGTTTTGGCGCCACCGTTTGGGCGCCGTTTGACGATTGGTTAGGTTAAGTCGTGATATTTTTGTTAAAACTAACGAAAATATCACGACTTAACCTAACCAATCGTCAAGGGCGTACAGTTGACCTAACCTGGCAGTGACGATTGGTTAGGTTAAGTTGTGATATTTTTGTTAGTTTAACGAAAATATCATGACTGAACCTAACCAATCGTCGATGGGGCAGATAACGGAAAAGTACCCATATTATATATACACCTTATAATACACTGACTCTTTTGCTCGCACGCCAAAAAAGTAGCGAAGGGTCGCGCTTGCTACATTAATGAAACACATACAAATATCCATTATGTGAAACTTCTGTTTCCCTTTCTTACTTGATATATTTTCAGACATTTATGCTATTAAGGGCAACAACAACTTATCCGAAAAGACAGACAGCACTACAGGTTAATAACCAAGTATTACTACTTAATACTTAATACTAATTAACGGCGGCGCCAAACCGGCTCCGCGCCCAAACGGCGGCGCCCAAACGGTGGCGCCCAAACGGCGGCGCCAAAACGTCCAGCGCCAAAATGTCGGCGCCAAAACGTCCTAGATGGACTAATGGCATCGGGTGCCAGGGAAAAATTCATACACCCTCAAGTACTGTGCAAGATTCGGTTTAACATTTTCTTGAACAGATCCACAGAAGAACTGTACACAACTTCTGAAGGTAGCCTGTTCCACGTGTCACAGATCTTATAGGTAAAGTAATTCCCACAAACATTAGTCATAAACCGTTTCAAATCCAACTTCCAACCATTGTTGCGAGTTGGGTTATCATTTAAACTAAACATGCTTCTAAAATCGACATTGTTGAACCCGCGTAAGAACTTGAAAACCTCGATGAGTAGACCGCGCAGCCTCCGAGTTTCCAGCGAAAAAAATTCAGGGATTAACTTTGTGGTCCTCGCCTGGACTCACTCCAGCCTCTCAATATCTTTCCTGAGGGTCGGGGACCAGAACTGCACAGCATACTCCAGGTGCGGCTGAACCAGAGAATTGTACAGAGAGAGCACAATCTCCTTTTTCCGAAATCGAAATTGCCTCCTGATATAACGCAACAGCTTCTGGGCTTTCTTTTCCACCTCTACCCACTGTTTGATAAACTTAAGGTCGCTGCTGATTAGCACACCCAAGTCCTTTTCCAAATCAGTGGCCTCGATATTACTCCCCAACATGGAGTAGTCCGACTTGGGATTGGTGTAGCCAATGTGCATCACCTTGCATTTACCCAAGTTAAACGGCATTTGCCATTTTTCGGACCACTCTGCTATCCTATGTAGGTCCGCACACAGTTGCTCGATCGCCTCTGGCGTCTCAACATTGGCCCCAAGCTTGGTGTCATCAGCGAATTTGGCGATCCTACTGAAGATATCACTTATGTAAATGATAAACAACAGTGGCCCCAAAACAGTGGCCCCTTTAATTGCAACCCTCTGCCGCCTATTCTTCAGCCAGTTTTCAATCCACCTACCTACTTCCCCATCGATACCCAGCGCGCGGACTTTGACCATTACCCGGCGGTGAAGTACCTTATCAAAGGCTTTCTGAAAGTCGAGATAAAGTATATCAATCGCCCTACTCTTATCATACTCATTCAACATGACGTGGAAAAACTCGAGCAAGTTGGTGAGACACGACCTATGCCGTCTAAACCCATGTTGGGAGTCCCCAAGCAGTTTGTAGGAATCCAAATGGTCAACGATCCTATTCGCTATTATCCCCTCAAATAATTAACCTACAACTGAAGTGAGACTAATGGGACGATAGTTCCCTGGACTTTCGTGATCCCCTTTCTTAAAGATAGGGGTCACGTTGGCTTCCATCCGGTCACCAGGAACCTGGCCCGTCTCCAACGATTTGTTGAAGACTGTAGCCAGGTGGGGAGCCACCTGCTCGCGCACCTCTCGCAACACTCTGGGGAGGAACTGGTCTGGCCCAGGAGCCTTAAACGTGCTCAGTTTGTCTATTCTATCGGCAACGACTGTCGAAGTACACCGAACACTAGCCAGGCCAGCACCTTCGAGCCTGACGCCTGGCTCGGGGATGACGCGGGTGTCCTTCCTGGTGAACACTCCCGCAAAGTACTCATCCAGCACATTAGCTTCTAATGGGCTTTCTACTATTAACATAACTGAAAAACTCCTTAGGGTTCCCCTTGCAGAGGCTTGCCACACGGAGTTCTTCGTTACGTTTCGCTAGCCTAACCATCGCCTTCACTTCCCTGCACAGGCAGACATACACCTCAGTGTTCTCATGGGGACGATTGGCCTTCGCCCTCCTATACGCAGCTTTCTTATTTCGGATAGCCGAAACGATGTCACGACTGAACCACTTAGGCTGCGTTGAAGCAGGGGTGACCGGTTTTGAGGTAAACTGGTCCCGGAATGTACTCCACACTTCGTCAACATTGCAGCCGACCTCTAACCCCAACTCACTTACGCTATCCCGGAGGCTAACAAAGTCCGCCCGCCGTAAATCGAGCTTACTGCCTCTAGAGTTACTACGCTTCACCTGAGGGACGTAGACACAGAACCTAATGAGACCGTGATCACTCCCGCCCAACGATTCGTCGACGGTGAGGCCAGTGACGAGGTTGTCTTCGGTCGTGAATACTAAGTCTAGAACGCTTTCGCCACGTGTAGCCCCATTGACCCACTGAGTCAGGAAGTTCTCATCAGCAAAATCAACTAGTCTCCTTCCTTCGGCATCAGCAGTCCTGTCTTTCCAGTTCATGCCGCGACAGTCGAAGTCTTCTTAAACTACACACACCCCGTCCCCTAGCAGGCTACGGACTTCGGACAGGGCCGTAGCCTCCTCGAGTAGGAGATGCAGAGGCCTGTTCACCAAGATTAACCTAGAGTTCGTCCCTCCCAGGTTCAGATCGACGCCAAGCAGCTTCCGTTTCGACTCAACGTGTCCCTCACGTATATTAGTAACCCCCACTCCACACGGGTGCGGTGTTTGTGAAACATTCTATACCCGGGAATCTCGAACTCCCCAACGTAGTCCCTACTATCAGTATGAATGCAGGACTCGGTGATAGCAACGATATCCTGGTATTCTGATGCTAAGAGCGCCCGTAGCTCGCAAAACTTATTCCTAATCGACCTAGCATTAAAAAGCACTGCCCGGAGGGAGCTTTCCCTATTATGATCGCCCCCTAGCACGACTCGTTTCCCGAACAGATGAAGAGCCCTCACCAACGAGGGGGCAACTACCGCAGCAGCCTGAGCCTCCTCGAACGGGGAAGGAGAGTCACCCACGTGTACATGGACGCACCCTTCAGTTGAAGGTACGTCCGCCAGCGGCTCAACATCATCTCTCCCAGGTGGGGGGCAGTCATCAATCCCCGGGCTTGACCTCACCATACGGTATAGGTGCCGGTCAAGCAGCGCACCTAGCACACCTTTACCGTTGGCATTGAGGTGGACACCATCTCTCTGATAAAGGTTCCACCTACCCGAAAACGCGTCGAAGGAGTCAACAAACCTCACGCCATTGACCTTACTGAGCGCGTGGTCACTGCCATTCATCCGCGTTAAAATACCCATCAACATTCCCCTGTCTGTCTTAAGTTTCAGATCATCCGCAAGAGACATGATCTCGGTGATGATCCCTTTGGTCGAACCTACCCTACCGCCTTTGAGGAACAGGTCGTTCCCACCAGCGTGGACAACGATCGCAGTCTTCCGTCTAGCCACGCGCACCTTCTCTAGCTCCTTCCTTAAGTGCGCCGTTCCCCGCCCGTGTAAGCACCTTACCTTCCTCCTGTCCCGGTTTGCGGAAGCAAAGTACTTCTCCTGCCCCCTGATCTGCGAGTCCCCAATCAAAACGGTATCTTCCTCCTTCACGCACAGGAGAATAAAGCGGTTTTGAGGTTCTGACAGCTGCAACCGGGGTCTCGGGCTTCGGCTTCGCAGCTTCTTGCCCGATACCTTTCGATACCCGTCGCCATCCGTAGATTCAGCCGCACTTACAGCACTCGACCCACCCCGACCGGCAGCTACATCCTTCGGTTTCTTTGGACCATCAATAGGCCCCTTCCCACAATTTTTCGTTATCGGCCCCTTCCCACCCTTCTCTATCGGCCCCTTCTTTGCGCCCTCCCTTCCCTTCACCTTGCGTCGCGGTTCCGATCATTCCATGTGGGTCGCTGGCGATTCCTGACAGTGATTTTGCACCTCTGTCCCCGGTTCCACCTTTACCCTTTCTCCAGGTCCCGAGCTCTGTCCAGTCCGCCGCTGGACTGCCTTTCCAGGGCGGCTATCCTTTCAATAAGCTCCGGTGTGGAGGGCGCAGCCGCGTCAGCGACCGCCGTCCCTCCAGCAGCCGATCTGGACGACTCGAGCCGCCGGACCCTCTCCTCTAGCTTCTCGTAAAACTGCAAGAGTTCGCAAAAGCAGCACATGCTGGAGTAGTTGATCTTTTCGAAGCAAGCTTCTTTGAAGTTCGTCACCCACTGATTTACTCCACACCTCGCGCATTCAGCCTTCAGTTTCTGCGGTTCAGTCATTGTAACTTATTTTTTTCGAACTCTGAATACAGCGAATAGGATAAAGCGTTCTAGCAATGAAAACTATCAAAAACGTTCTAACCAGTATATAAAAAAAGGAGGAGGGGTGAATGCTTCCCGCGCAAGCCGCATCCGCCTATTTGCAAGTGATGTTCATCCCATCAAGCAGACAACATCTCTCGCTGCTGCCGCACCGACCAAGGGTCTCCCCAGGGCCGGACAGTCTCAAACGTGTCGCAGCTACCAACTGACAAACACTCGCGACGCAGGCATCACGGACTTACCGCCAGGAGTGACAGCGAGATGCAGCTCCTTAATAAGTCTTACTGGTCACTCATAAGCGCCAGATTCTTAGAATCAAGTGTTCAAGGGATATCCCACCAGACCCAGAGGCTACGCCCGAGACTTTCCGCTGGCCTGGCAGCCAGATGGACAGTAAAGCTCTCTCACTTAAGAGCAGTACAGTCAAGCACCATTAATTGGTCACCAAAGAACGGTCGCAGGGGGCTGGTCAGGCCATTACGCATTAGGAATGGGCTTAACGGGGCATTAGCCACACTCCATTCATCACGCACCTACGCCTGGGACCCCTCCATCCCAGTCTCTCACGACCTATGAGCGTTAAATGGTGTTATTTATAGAGGTTCCAAAGCCTCTCTTCCCACGCATGAGGTAGCAGTAGAGCCATATAGTAAAAGTAGAGGAAAAGACTTAAGACTAAAAGATTTTTTTTTTTTTCAGTCAGAGGAGAGCATCCTTAACCTAAGCTAAAAGGACAGAGTAGGGATGGGATGGGGCCCTAGTAACTCACGGGACAGGATTGTACAACAGATTTCACCCTTCCTCCCGAAAGAGAGAGGGAACCTAAAGGAACTGGCAGCCAATTTCTCTAGAATCCCACGACTCGGGACCAGAAGGCTCTCACACCCCAAGTATAAAGTTTACAACACCGAGAAGAAATGTGCATAACCTTTATATCCCCTGCGGAGAATACCCCCTGCAGAGAGAGAGAGAGAGAGAGAGAGAGAGAGAGAGAGAGAGAGAGAGAGAGAGAGAGAGTTACAAGGAGTTATAAGGAAAAGAAGTACCTCAAAAGGCCTTGCGGCCCATACTGAGGAGGTACCAATGGCAACGGGTGCCAGGGAAAAGTTTCTACTCCCTCAAATAGTGTGCAAGATTCGGTTTAACCTTTTCTTGAACAGATCCAAAGAAAAACTGTTTACAACTTCTGAAGGTAGCCTGTTCCACGTGTCACAGATCTTATACGTAAGGTAATTCCCACACACATTAGTCCTAAACCGTTTCAAATCCAACTTCCAACCATTGTTGCGAGTTGGGTTATCATTTAAACTAAACATGCTTCTAAAATCGACATTGTTGAACCCGCGTAAGAACTTGAAAACCTCGATCAATTGACCGCGCAGCCTCCGAGTTTCCAGCGAAAACAAGTTCAGGGCGCGTAAGCGTCGATTGTAGCCCATATGCGTAACGGAAGGGATTAACTTTGTGGCCCTCGGCTACAATCGCTCCAGCCTCTCAGTATCTTTCCTGAAGGTGGGCGACCAGAACTGCACAGCATACTCCAAGTGCGAATTGTACAGAGAGAGCACAATCTCCTTGTTCTGAAACTGAAATTGCCTCCTCATATAACCCAACAGCTTCTGGGCTTTCTTTTCCACCTCTACGCATTGTTTCGTAAACTTAAGGTCGCTGCTAATTAGCACACCCAAGTCCTTTTCCAAATCAGTGGCCTCGATATTACTCCCCAACATGGAATAGTCCAACTTGGGATTGGCGTAGCCAATGTGCATCACCTTGCATTTACCCAAGTTAAACGGCGTTTGCCATTTTTCGGACCACTCTCCTATCCTATGTAGGTCCGCACGCAGTTTCTCGATCGCCTCCGGCGTCCCAACATTGGCCCCATGCTTGGTGTCATCAGTGAATTTGGCGATCCGACAGACGATGCCACAGTCGATATCATTTGTGTAAATGATAAACAACATTGGCCCCAAAATGGAACCCTGAAGAATCCCGCTAGTGATCAAGGCCCAACCCGAACTAGCCCCTTTAATTACAATCCTCTGCCGACTATTCTTCAGCCAGTTTTCAATCCACCTACCTACTTCCCAACCGATATCCAGCGCCCGCACTTTCGCCATTAGCCGGCAGTGAGGTACCTTATCAAAAGCTTTCTGAAAGTCGAGATAAAGTATATCAATCGCCCTACTCTTATCATACTCACTCAACATGACGTGGAAAAACTCGAGCAAGTTGGTGAGACACGACCTATGCCGTCTAAACCTATGTTGGGAGTCCCCAAGCAGCTTGTAGGAATCCGAATGGTCAACGATCCTATCCGCTATTATCCCCTCTAATAATTTACCTACAACTGAAGTGAGACTAATGGGACGATAGTTCCCTGGACTTTCGTGATCCCCTTTCTTAAAGATAGGGGTCACGTTGGCTTCCATCCGGTCACCAGGAACCTGGCCCGTCTCCAACGATTTGTTGAAGACTGTAGCCAGGTGGGGAGCCACCTGGTCGTGCACCTCCCTCAACACTCTGGGGAAAAACTGGTCTGGCCCAGGAGCCTTAAACACGCTCAGTTTGTCTATTCTATCGGCAACGACTGTCGCGGTACATCGAACACTATCCAGGCCAGCACCTTCGAGCCTGACGCCTGGCTCGGGGATGACACTGGTGTACTCCCTGGTGAACACTCTCGCAAAGTACTCATTCAACACATTAGCGATGTCCGCGTCGGAGGTCCGCAGAACGCCGCTTCAGTCCTTTAATGGACCTATCATGCTTCTAATTGGCTTTCTACTATTAACATAACTGAAGAACTCCTTAGGGTTCCCCTTGCGGAGGCTTGCCACACGGAGTTCTTCGTTATGTTTCGCTAGCCTAACCATCGCCTTCACTTCCCTACACAGGCGGACATACGCTTCAGTGCTCTCATGGGAACGATTGGCGTTCGCCCTCCTATACGCTACTTTCTTATTTCGGATAGCCGAAGCGATGTCACGACGACTGAACCACTTAGGCTGCGTTGAAGCAGGGGTGACCGGTTTTGAGAGTATGGCAGCAGACTGCAGCGCCATAAACTGGTCCCGGAATGCACTCCACACTCCCTCAACATCGCCGCCGACCTCTAACCCCATCTCACCTACGAGAGAGAGAGAGAGAGGCGGAACCAAAGGGGCAGCGATTTGTATTGTTTCGAGCAATTGTTGTCTTCTGGTATTTTTAGTCAGCCTTAATCCCACTATTTCGATGCTTGGTTCATTGTACACCTTACTCCTCAATTGGCATTCAACGAGAGTTTGAACGAATTTTTAAAGCTTTACTCTCCATGCAGACACAAAATAGGTTAGTTGCGAAACTGCTTATACCCAATTGGAACTCCCGTTTCTCCTGTCACTGTTCTCATTAGCTGATATTTTTCCGTGTCTCATCTATTCTGTGAGCGGTCCAGCATGTTCTCACAGACACATTTATCTCCCTTTTTCTCACCACATACAAAGGCATCTTACACACTACATAATCTTTTCAAAATTTAAAAAAAAAAAGGCATCACCTATAAGAGCCTCGGAGTTCCCTGGGGAGGGGACCATAAATGTTCCCACTTCTGGCTACCTCGCTGCCGATACCGGAAACGCAGACCCGAGCAGTGGGGCTGGATCTGCTACCGCTCATTCGAGATGTTCTGGGCCTCTGCCTGATTCACTTTTCATTAATTTCTGCAACATTCGTAACCTTTTCTCAAATTTTCAATCTGTTGAACACCACCTCTCCTCCTCTAAACCTCTTCTGCTTTTCCTCACTGAAACTTAGGCGTCTGAGACGACTGAGAGCAACCCCTTTTCTGTGCCCTCTTACTTTATCTATACTCCATTTCATTACAAAGGTGGATGTTCCAATGACCTAACTTGTTCTCGTATTCCCGAACTCGAATCTTCTAAATTCTATACCTTCTGGCTACGGCTTACATGCCACTCTCAAACTTAATACATCTGCGCTGTTTCCCTTTCTCTTATTTCTACTGACTATCCAAAATTCTATGACTACCTCACTTCTAAAGTGGAATACATTCCATCTTGCTCTCCCTTTGCTGAAATCTCCAGTTTAGAAGATTTCAATGTTCAGCACCACCTTTAGCGCTCTCCTCCCATTTCACTAACATCCATGGTGAACTAGCTTCCAACTTCTCTCCTAAATTACCTAGGGCAGATTGTACAGCACCCTACTCGTATCCCCAATCGTCTTCGAGATAGGCCCAACATTCTGAATATATTTCTTACCTCTCATTTTTCTTCTTACTCTGTCAAACTTTTTTCTACATTGTGCTCCTCCAACCACAATCTTATATCTGTTTCCTGTCCTATTACGCCAATCCGGCCTTTGGATCCTCCCAAAAGGAGGCGCCTTTGGCACTTTGGTGCCGCTGATTGGGAGGCCCTTAGGCAGTACTTCTGTGATTTCCAATGGAATGATTACTGCGTCCGTGGCCGGGAACCTTCCGGGTGTGCTGAGAGCATCACAGAGGTGATTCTCTCTGGCATGGAGGCGTACATTCCATATTCTATTCCTACCAATAATGTAAAAAAACTTTTGTTGAACTTCACTTGTTCTACTGCTATCCGCAACAGAGAGGAGTCTTTCAGAAGATACCGTCGCCATGCAACTCATAAATCTCGCCCAGCTTATATTTCTACCCGGAATCGTGCAAAATCTGTTCTTCCACTCGCTAAAAATTCCCTCCTCTTTTCCATTCTGATAGCTCAGTTGCCGTCTCTTCTCCTGACAAAGCTGAACTCTTTGCTCAAACTTTCGCTCACAACTTAACTATGTAAAGTTAGAATCTCTTCTAAAGATGTTCTTTCTTCCCAATCTAGGCTCAACTCTTGGAAGGCTTACGGTCATGATGGTGTTCCTCCTGTTGTTCTTAAGAACTGTGCTTCTGTGCTGACACCCTGCTCAGGCAAACTCTTTCGTCTTTGTCTCTCATCTGGCACTTTTCCTTCCTGCTGGAAGTTCGCTTTCATTCAGCCTGTCCCAAAGAAGGGTGACCGCTATCATCCCTCCAACTATCGCCCAGATGTTTTGATTTCTTACCTTTTCTTAAGTTTTTCAATCTATCCTTAATAGGAAGATTCTTAAACACCTCTCTTCTCACAATCTTCTTTCAGATCGTAAATATGGGTTCCGCAATGGGCGCTCTACTGGCGATCTTTTTGCATCTCTCTCTGACTCTTGGTCATTTTTCTTTCGGGATTTCGGTGAAACTTTTGCTATTGCGCTACACATATCGAAAGCTTTCGATAGAGTCTGGTACAAATCTTTAATTTCCAAACTGCCTGTAGAGCCAATAATCAATAAATTCAGAATGCGTTTTAGGCTTTATTCAGCTTAAAACAACATGGAAAGACATTAAAGAACAAAAACAGTAATATAAGTATTATATATACACAGTACATTACAATGGCAAGTACACAAAAACAATAAGTAGGTGTACAAATAAACACCACATTTCAAATATGATAAACAGGTATACAAATGAACACCACACTGCCCTCCTTCGGTTTCTATCCTTCTATCTGTGCCTTCATCTCTAATTTCTTTTGTGGCCGATCTATATCTGCGGTTGTAGATGGCCACTGTTCTTCTCCTAAAGCTATTAACAGTGGTCTTCCTCAGGGTTCTGTCCTGTTACCCACTCTTTTCCTTTTATTTACCAATGATCTTTTAATTCGCACTTCCTTCTCTATTCACTCCTATGTCAAATTATTCCACTCTTCACTTCTCCACCCGCTTCTGAAAAGCAGTTGAAATGAGAGTGGCGAGTTTCTTCGTCAGATTCTGAAATTGCAAACCCTTCCAATTCCAGTGCCCTGTTCCACTTTCAGTATATCTCCATCCCCTTAATTCTCCTTGAATTAGTCGACATATATTTTTCGCCATTTTCTTGGAGAGACAAGTGCTGATCTGTTGCATGGTGATGAAACCCATTGCATTCTAGTGAATGCAATTCTAGTAAGTGCAATTACTCCGCTGCCTTGTCAGCTTTCGACAGACAAGGCAGCGGAGTGATAATTATATGATAAGCATTCAGAGTACTTATAAATTTATCAAATGATAAATCAGTGTTCATAAGTGAAAATAATTGAATATCTCCAAAAAATTTATTTTCTTTTTGTTTCATACTATGTGCGCTCTGACCATTAGGTTTCATAAACATTTTCTTTCTTTTCTTTCTATTGTTACGCTCATAGTACCTATATAACTATATTTTTTTCGAATATAAAGGGAGCTTTGATGAGGAATTCCTGAAGTGGACTGTGGAACTGAAATTTCTTGCAGCCAAGTTCAGAACAGGTTATCCTAAACAGTCCAAGAAATAGTTGTTACAGGTTGTATATTTGCTCTTTAATTTAGTGTTATTCTATGCAAACGTTGTATAGGTAAAAAAAAAAATTTCTGAAGTTATGTATATCAAACGGTAGAAAAAATCCCGTAACGAAACTGAATCGGGGCATTTTGTCTCCAGTGCGGTTCCCAACCTTTCTCTCCAACTGCTAAACGGTTGCTAATTAGTGATTTATAGTTCGAATAATTATATTTTACATATAATATAAATTTTACACAATTAAATCAGTTTACTACACTCTAATAAACATTATTATATTAAATTTCATATTAAAAGCCAGCACGACACTTTCCTGTTGCTTCAGAATGTATTGTATAAATATTTTTCATCAGGAACCTTGAATTCAAGAAAAAATAATAATAATAATAAATTTTTATTGGTAAAAATAAATATTACAATACTATAACTTACAGTATTACAATAACTTTTTACAGAACATTTATTTCTACCGTTTTTTTTTTGCTTGTACCTAGTGGGAATGGACATTTTGTTTCTCTCTATATTAACGTCCAAATAAGACGGGAATAAACTTCTCGGCGGTTTATTGTGTTTACACCCGAAAGTGTATAAAGTATCAGTGAATCCGTACATATAAACTATAAAGTGAAATTCATTAAATTTAAGAAAGTGCAATAGGGTTTCTATAAATTATCACCATTTTAACGTATATATTTGAATCGTAATACGGTTGGCATTCGAGAAAAGTTTGAAACTAGGCAGGGAAAAGGTCATAAAACGCAAAGGTCATAAAACCCTCGTGACCATCGAACGGAAAGAAAAGGAAAAGAAAGAAAAAAATTTGTGTGTGTATTTCTTTTTATAGTAATTAATGAATAACATTACCATGGGTCCAAATTCTCACCTAATCTGCAATTTGTATAATTTAGGAACAACTGACAGTGCAGCAATCAGGTGTGATTTCTACCAAAAACTGCACGACTATATCTGCATGAATTGGGATGATAGGAAAATATCCCTCCTCTCGAACGCTAAACAGATCGCGGGGATCAAATTTCTGTGTGACTCATGTACACAAACTGTAAACTCTTTTGCGGTATTTAAAGAAATGGAGAAAGCGAACAGAAGTGTCACAGAAAAGGAGGGAATAATGGGGAAGCAAGAAGCCCGAAATGTCCCACTGCAGCAACGGGTGGATGAGAGATAAACAGATAAACATATAACACGGAATGAATACATAAAAGAAAGAAAAGAGAAGAGTAAAATTTGCGATGTAGTAAAACTGCCCAACGAGGAAAATGATAAAAAGATAAAAACTAAAAACGTAGGATATAAACACGACAAATACTGAAAACGTAAGAAATGACGAGGATAATAGTAAAAACAATGATAAGAATAATGAAAATAATAAAAATAATGCTATTACCAAAATTAAAAACATAGAAAATAATCAGATGACAAGAAATAAAAGTGTAGAAAATACCGTCTGTAAATACCACGCATAAGGGCACTGCAGATATCGGGATGGGCAATGCATCTATGCACATCCCCCGTTATGTAACTCACATTACACAAGAGGATATTGCAAATTTGAAGAGAAGTGCAAGTTCCACCATCTTACTGTCTGCAACACCTATGCAAGATATGGGAGGTGCAAATACAGACAAAAATGCCGTTACCACTACCCTCAAAGGAACGCAACAGGTGAACATGAAAAACGAACATCAAAAAGGGCTACCAATATTTTAGACGTAGCTAACACAATTCAGCTGCTAAATACCACCCAGCAAATACAAAGTCAGCTGATAAATATAGGAATCTGAGAGCCGGACAGAA
Source organism: Bathynomus jamesi (assembly GCA_023014485.1). Taxonomy (NCBI): domain Eukaryota; kingdom Metazoa; phylum Arthropoda; class Malacostraca; order Isopoda; family Cirolanidae; genus Bathynomus; species Bathynomus jamesi. The sequence goes on along the minus strand of JAJOZX010001203.1, from coordinate 473,171 downwards.
GGCACGCACAAAGACACTTCATGCGTTATCGGGACAACAGGTACCGACAAAGATAAAGAGAGGCAAATTCTCGGAGGACCAAAAGGCAACGAAACTGGCACCATCAATGGAAAACGAATCGGAACCACATGTATGTGAAAACGATGTGGAAAAAATAAAAATAATCCTAGCCAACATTCAGGACCTTAAATCAAATCATTCCCCGGACAAAGTTTTATATCTGAAACGACTCATGCAAGAAACCGGAGCAGACTTTACATGATCACGGAAACCCATCTAAAGGACTACCAGGCGAACTGTGAAAACTGTGAGTTCTGTGTTGACAAAAAAGAAATACAAATTGACAATTATAACATACTCCGAGCCGACAGAACAGTGAGACATAAAGGAGGATGTGCTATTTACAGACGCGAAAGACATATGGCGGAAATGACTATAAGTACTTCAAACAGCTACATAGAATGTGTAGCAGCAAAAGTTGAAAAATTAAATATGGTACAAATTGTAATGTAGAGACCCCCGAACACGCCGACTTCAAAATTCTCAGATTCTATTACAGAGGTAAGAAACTGGGTAAAAGATCTACATTCTCCAACCCCAAATATTTTTCTCTGTAGTGATTTTAATTTTCCATTCATGAAATATAAAAGGATAGGAAAAAATATGAAAATAAAAACCCACTCTAATAAACAGAGTTTATTTCCACGACAGTTTCGACGCCCACTGGCATCCTCCTCGGGTGGATACAGAAACACGAATTAACCAAAACAAGAGGGAAAAACAGTCCAGGGACCGACCGTTAAGAAATTCGCACCTAGGTTAGATCCCATTCTCCCGACACCGGGGATCTAACCTAGGTGCGAATTTCTTAACGGTCGGTCCCTGGACTGTTTTTCCCTCTTGTTTTGGTTCATTCGTGTTTCTGTATCCACCCGAGGAGGATGCCAGTGGGCGTCGAAACTGTCGTGGAAATAAACTCTGTCTATTAGAGTGGGTTTTTATTTTCATATTTTGACCTTCACGTAGAAAAAGTGAAGTTTTTTGCATTTATTGATACGAAAAAACATATGTATACACCAGAACAAGAGGGGCATACGGGAAGACCAGGAGCAGGTAAAAATGGTACTACCTCTAGCCGATCAATTTATGTTAACACAAGAAATAACAGAGAACACAAAAAAAAAACTGCCTAGATTTGGTATTCACAAACAACTGCAACCTAATTGATAACGTAGAAATATCTCCAACTATAATATCGGACCACAACGGTGTTGAAATAACAACCAATATGAAAGCAACAAGAAAGGAAAGAACACGAACAATGGAAAGAAGCAAATTAAAAATTTTTCATTTTCACTCCAAAGCTATAAACTGGGAAGGTGTTGCATCCAGCATGGAAATAATAGATTGGAAAACCATCTTCAAGGCCAAGACAACGGGAAAGATGCTAATGACCTTAGAGGAGAAGACGCTGGAAATTGCGGAAAGACATGTCCCAAAAATGAAACAAAGAGGAAAGAGAAGCTGGTTCGAGAGACAAAAAGAGGTCACTGTTCCGAAAGAGAAAAAGAGTGACTGCAAAATTAAGCACCTGCAAAAACAACAACATCAGAAAAATATTAGATGACAAACTGCAGAGTATAGATTGCGCCATACAGAACCTAACTGAGAAGCATGCAGAAAAAGAAGACAACGACGCTATTGAAGCGATAAAGGTTAACTCAAAGTATTCTGTAATTTTGCAAAAAGGAAGTCGAAAACTCGCACGACTATCGGACCTTTGAAAAATGAAGACAATGCTTTATCTGATGATCTAACAGAAGTATTTGAAATATTAAGAGCTCAGTACGAATCATCTTTCAGTATTCCAAAAACTGACAAACTGATATGTGATGGAAACGTGTTCTTTGAAGAAGAACTACAACGGGAAAGTATAACGGACTTCGACGTTACAACAGATGATATTACACAAGCTATAGGAAAACTAAAAGTACACTCGGCGCACGACAGGACAAAATACAAATGGAATGCCACACTGATCAAAAACTGCAAGAATGCAATCGCTGAGCCCCTATATTGGATATGGAGACGATCACTATACACGAGAAAAATACTGGGCATCCTGAAGAGAGCGAGCATAGTCCCAATATACTGTATAAAGGAGGAGATCGATCCAAGGCCAAAAACTATAGGCCAGTGTCGCTTACACCTCATCTCACTGAAATATTTGAAAGAATAGTTAGAGAAAAAATCGGTCTTTTTGGAAACTCAGAAAAAATTAAATGATAACTAACATGGATTTTGTTCAGGCAGATCATGCATATTACAACTAATGGAACACTACAACAACATTATTGATGCACTTGAAAGTAATGAAAACTATGTAATATACACAGACTTTGCCAATGAGTTCGACAAGTGTGACCATGGAATCATAATACATAAACTGAAATATATGGGAATAACAGGAAAAGTAGGGAAATGGATATATAATTTCCTTAGTGAGCGGCAGCAAGTCGTTACAGTTCAAGGAACATCTTCATCAGAATCAGAGGTCCTCAGCTCAATACCACAAGGAACCGTATTAGCTCCACTACTCTTCATAAGCATGCTAACTGACATAGATGAGGACGTTACCAGAGACAGCATAGTAACATCCTTTGCCGATGACACAAAGATCAGTAGAAAAATAAGAAACCCAGAGGATATAAAATCTCTATAAACAGACATGAACAGAATGTAGAAGTGGAGGGAAGACAACGCTATGAAGTTTAACATTGAGAAATTTCCAATGTGAAGGAAATACTATGAAATACTATATCCTAAGTGCAGAGGAAATTCAGAGAAATTCTAAAGCAAAAGATTTAGGGGTTGTAATGACTGATGATGCAAAATTTGAAACACAAAATAAGATTGCAGTAAACAGAGCAAAGAGAATAACTGGGCAGATACTGAAAACCTTTAAACGAAGGGAGAGGAATATAATGATTCCTCTATTGAAAACACTGATCATACCCAAGTTGGAATACTACTCTGTCTTAACATCCCCATATAAAAAAGAAGAAATTAGTCAGCTAGAAGGGATTCAGAGAAGCTTCACAGCCAAGATCAATGGGTGCAAAGAACTAAATTACTGGGAAATGTTACAAGAATTAAACCTATATTCACTAGAAAGGCGAAGAGACAGATACACCACTATTACACTTGGAAAATAATGGAGAAACTAGCCCCTAATCTTACTCTTAACCCTATATTCCCCCCAAAAAACAGTGGAAAGTAGAAAAGGAAGACTTTGTCGTTTTCCCAAATTAAAGGCTAGACAGGGAACATCCTCAACCCTGAAAGAAAATTGTTTTGTTGTGAGAGGACCAAGACTGTTTAATCAGCTGCCTAAAGAACAAAGGAACACGAGTGGTGTTGCGGTGGACATCTTCAAAAGATTAGACGCCTGGCTCAGAACAGTCCCCGATGAGCCAGGCGTACCTGAGTATGTGAGGTGGAGAGTACAAGAAACCAACTCTCTGCTTTACCAGGCGAACTCGAGAGGAGGGGCGACGAGCTTGACCTTCGTGAAATGAGGAGTCATCGCACGGAACATTTGAAAGGTTGAAAGGTTGCATAGTTTGACCTTAAGTTTGAGGCTTTGCTGGGCTCTCAACTTAACTATAAGATAAAAACTTTTTATAGACTGGTAGTTACGATTTGGTGGTGTAACCATTATGATTAATTATAAAACAAACTTGTAGTTATGATGATTATGAAATATATAAATATGATTAATTACGATTATGATTACATATAAGATAACACAAGGTTTATAGTTGTGTATAGGGTAAATTTTAGGACACACACGACGAACTTGTAGTTGATATGAGAAATGAATTCTGTCAGCCATTTACATTAAATCTTGCCAATATAATAGTTATGAAACCTTCGTTACTTAGAGTTAATAGTAAATACAACAATTAGACAAGCAATGATAAATACAAATAACACGATATTTAATCCCAAAATGCACTAGTACGATTTCAGTATTCCTTTAATAAGACTGATTTTACCTTGCTTTTAAACGCACTGACGTTAGATATACTGTATTGTGCTCGTCTTGTGAATTTGGCTTGTTGGTAGAAAGATCGTAACTCCGCAATAACGTTTACAGTAAAAGAGTTTTTGTGGATATTTTCATCAAAACGTTTTTGCAGATATAAACTAAATTTATACAGTATTATTTACTGAAGGTAACTGATTCGAAGATGAAAACTATATGAATAATGTTGACCATTTTATATGAGTTATTAAACGAACTTCGATGCTCAGAGATTAGGAACTTTTTATGAAAAAATTAATTATTATAAGCACTATTTAACTATAAAAGATTAATTATTATGTTTTGCGCAGTTTTTATTTTTATCTGTTTTAATATTAAAAGAAATAAACTCGGAATTCTTTTAAACATGATAATAACACTGGTCAACAAAGATTTTTCATCAGAGTAAAATTTGTGGTGGCTGGATAGCAGTTTTCACGCTGATTCCAAAACTGCATTCAGAAGTTTTCTAGCATGTATAGTTTTCAAGATGAAGGCATATATATAACTACACAGATTTAACCATTTTAAATAGGCAAAATACTAATATTTCAACATTTGATTGTGTTTATTTTATTGTGTTTTTTTAGTTTATTCATCTTATTTATTTCAATTATCTTAATTATACATCTTATGTATTTCAGGTGTGAGCTTTAACGTCTAGCAGCATTGTGATTCACTTTTGAAGGTAGACATTTAGAGCCTAAAAAGTTAACCCAAGGACAGTTGAATGATCTTGTTAGAGACTTATCGCTGTCTAAAGAGAAATCAGAGCTTCTCGCCTCAAGACTAAAGGAGAACAATTTACTTGAGAACAATGTTCGTATTAGTTACTACCGAAAGCGGAATTTTGAATTAACAGCATTCTTTTCAGTAGACGGTCCTCTCTGTTATTGCCATGACATCAATGGACTATTTACAGCCATATCTCAGACGTATGTGGCATCTGAGTGGCGCCTCTTTATTGATTCGTCGCACAGAAGCCTGAAAGCAGTTCTTTTGCATAATGGTAATATAATGCCATCCATCCCCATTGCCCATTCCGTCCATCTAAAAGAGACATATGACAATATGGATATACTACTTAAGGCAATCAAATACGACAGTCATCAATGGAATGTTTGTGGAGATCTAAAAGTTATAGGAATGCTTATGGGTATGCAGTCAGGATTCACAAAATTTTGTTGTTTCCTTTGCCTGTGGGACAGTCGCGCCACTATAGAACATTACACCAAAAGTGACTGGCCACTTAGGTATACATATGTCCCAGGGATAAGCAATGTCCAGTCTGTCCCTTTAGTGGATCCCCAAAAGGTCTATCTGCCACCTCTTCACATTAAACTTGGTTTAATGAAGAATTTTGTTAAAGCAATGGGTAAAGTCAATTCTGAAGGGTTCCAATACCTTTCAAGGAAATTTCCGAAGGTTACTGCAGCAAAATTGAAGGAAGGAATTTTTGTTGGGCCACAAATAAGGGAGGTTTTGAATGACACTGAATTTGAAAAAGTCCTAAGTCCGCTGGAATTGAAGGCTTGGCTGGCGTTCAAATGGATATGTGAAAACTTTCTTGGAAGCAACAAGTCACCTGCGTATAAGGATGGAGTCAAGAACCTCCTTGATGCCTTCAAAGAAATGGAGTGTCGAATGTCGTTAAAAATTCACTTCCTGCATTCCCACTTAGATTTCTTTCCTGAAAACCTTGGTGCAGTGAGTGACGAGCAAGGAGAGCGCTTCCATCAAGATATTCAGATGATGGAGAAGCGCTACCAAGGATATTCGAATGAAAGCATGATGGCGGACCATTGTTGGATGCTGTATCGTGACAATCCAGGCCAAATTTACAAAAGGAAATCACACTCACAGCGCTTTTAATAAAATAATGTATATATTCTTTATTTATAAGTACATTGAATAAGGTATATGATGTATTTGTTGTTTAGCATTCCTAAGTGTGATCTATACATCCATAAATTTTCTTATAGCAATATCAAAAACTTAAAAATATCAAAACCAGTGTATCTATATAACTATACGTGCTAGAAAACAAATAAAACCAGATTCGGAATCAGCGCGAAAAATGCATTAAGAAAAGTGTGATCATGTTTGTGATGAGAAAAAAAAGTTTCATTTTGTTGGCCAGTGTAATTAATATACTGGACTGTATAAACAGAACATTCAGAACTGAAGATACGAGTTCTTGGTCCAGGTTGTGTTGAGCGAGTCTGAGGTAACATGAATGTATTTGTGATTAGAGCAGGTGCATCTATGTTGACTCGGGAAGGAAAAACAAATATGCGATTCAACTCGTTTCTTAGGAATCATGCACCCAGACTACCACAAATCAAACAGGAATGTCTGCAATGTAAATTAACGACAAACACACGTAAAGGAACTATGAATTGGAATACGTGGTTGTGGTAAACCACGTATGGAAGCCTCGTTAGAAAGTTGATCTCTATGTACTTGGTAATTATGCTACCACTCGCTCATAACCTAAATGGGAGAAGAGTGATGCGAACTCACATTTAATCAACAGCAAATTTCACCGACACTCTAATAATTTAACCCAACATAAACTAAACTAACTTAAAATCTAAGCCCCAAACTCCTCTCGATAGGATGTCTTGTTGACGAAATGTCTCACTGCTGATTTTGGACTAAAGAATTTTCCGGCGAAAGGTTTCGTTCGACTCTCACAAACAAAGACATCGAAACAAAACCTAACCTAGCCAAACCAAGGTGTGATTACACTCTACCAAAGAAAGATAATCAGAATGAGAAGAACATGAGAGTTCATCTAACTTAAAGAAATATACCCGTACTTTGTTCGAATTCTTCTTATTTGTTGGTTTCAGTTTTAAAAATTTGACGTGATAAATTACCATAAAATTATTATTACGTGAACAATTTCTATCAGACGTTTAATTCCGATTTGAGATCAGGTTAAGTTAATGCTCGGTTAACTTAAGTTATAGATTTTGATAACTCATTTTCAATTTCTAGCCTTCTGAGTAGTATTTATGAAGGAAAACCTTATAACAAGACGAGGTTTAAATATTCCAAAAAACGGAGGTTTAGATGTTAATAAACAGTTCAATCCGTTCTATCGCTCAGAGGCAGTTTCATCCTAGGAGTTCCCAGTTCACTTGTGGGTTAAGTTAAATTAGATTTTGTTAGATTAGTCACATTAGGTTAATTGGGTTAAATCCGTAACTGGAAATCTGTCACTAAGAGGGTGTGAAACGGGATGTAATCCTCTTGGTCAGTTATGAAGAAGTAAGAGTTTTTATATAATCAAGATAAGTACAGAAGTATTACCTTTTCTGTGACTAAACGATAAACGCACATCACTCTATACATTGTCAACAACCACTGTACAGTATTTAGAGAAGCTGAGACTGAACAGGGTGCTTATGATGTTAAGTACACTTTAAATGTACTTTCACAAAAACAAATACATGGACTTCACGAAATACGTTGTATTGAAGAGATTACAGTATATTCATATAAAAGACCTCTGCACAATCTCGAACTTCATTAAAAATATCTTTTCAACTCTTTTGAATGAGAAAACCACACAAATATCCACATCTTGACAAAGGTTTTCCAGACATCTTCAGAGAATCCTCACCTTCTGGAAATCCTGGAACAGATTTCACTGTTAGTTAATTAAAATTATAATCCTTATACAAAATAGAATGCTCCTTATCTTAAATTAATCTGACAAAAATGACATTTAACAGTAAATTATTATTTAATACCAGCATCAGGTATTTAATATGTGTAAATTTTCTCTGTGCCTCTCTGTAATGTATATTATTTTATTTTGATTTTGATATTTTTTTTTATTTTATTCTTCAAGTTTCACCATTATTTATATATTTAATTTACGCTAAATCTGTCATGAATATTACTTCTCTATATAAATCACTTGGACACGAGCAGTATTCATACATATTAATTATTTATTTAAGCCGGAGATAAAAGGCGTCTTTTCAGCTTTTTAAAACGTCTTTTTTTGCGAGTGTACAACTTTTAGCAGAAGAGTTTGTATACAGAAATAAATAATTGAAAGTCCACGATCGTGGAGTCCGAGAGAGCCGCGTTGCTTGTACATTGTACATACACTCACGAACGAAGCGAGCGCGTCCAGCTTTTTTTTTATATAAGATAAAATCATAGTTTATTCACAATTTCATATGGAAACAATTTACGCCTTTGTGAATATTAACAATTTGTTCTCTTACCAAATTACTTTTACTTTCAGCTTAGTAATTAATATAAATTACTCCTTAGGGAGGATAATTTCCAAAGGTATAATATACATTTCTGAACTTTTCTCTATTTTGTGTTAAAAATTGACCTTCACACTTTTTTTTAATTAAGAAGTTTATATTTCATTCTCAACGTCTTCAAAAAATTTGTTTAAAATTTTAAAATCGTAGGCTTTAGACAAAAAGTTTGATTTTATCCTATATGAAAGGTATTTGAGCTTATACACAAATCTTTTATATATTCTTTATTAATTTCCCTTTCCTCCTTTATTTTATCTCACTTTCTTCTCGTCCGACCTATTTAAAATCTGTTATTCTTTGTTTTCGTTTTATCTACTCCTCAATTGCTCGTTTCCTTATTTATGATAATTTCATCTTTTTCTTCCAACTCTATTTTTATGGCAATATTTACCTTTCTTATCTTTTACGGATTGAAACTTTTGTATATATTTTAACAATGTGTTGCGTGGATGCTGAATTTCACCGTTTTTCTCACTTGCACAATGTAAAAGCGATTTCGGGGTGGTTTTATTTACTTGAAGTACTAAGACAATTTAACTTTTACTCGATAAGAAAAACGGAGCTCAGTTTCTTTGGAAATGTTTTTCGTAAATAACAGTAACACTGTCTTCATTTAGAAATGTTTCTGAATTAGAAGGGTAGTCTAATAGTAATTAGTGAAGAAAGACATTAACTGGCACAGTGTTCGTGTCAAATTAATTATAAGGACCATTGCGCTAATTTCTGGATTATTATTATTATCAACCAAACCATCGGGAGTCGAACCCCCGACATACGTGTCTTCACTTCGCTTATAGCAGGGGTTCTCAGTAGCATGACCGCAAAATGGTAGAGTGCAATTGCAATGTTGCAAGTGTTGATCAATATTGCAAAGGGGGGGTATGCAACAAGGGGAGGGGTTATCCCGCAAGCTGCAATAAAGGGAGGGGAGGGGTTGTGCAACAAGGGGGAGGGGTTATCCCCCAAGCTGCAATTAAGGGGAGGGAGCTTTGGGGGGAGAAGGGAGGATGACCTCCCCCCAAAGGGGTAACCTTAACCTAAGAGAGAGAAAGAAAGGAGGAGGAGGAGGGTCTTTGGGGAAGAAGGTGGGATATCCTCACCCCGCAAAGGGAAACCCTAACTTAAGCCATAACCTAAGAAGGAGGAGAGAGAGAGTTGTTTATAATGAGCGTCCAGGGAATTCGCAGTGGTTATATAGAGGGTCGGGAGTTGCCAGATACCCCTATATAATTTATGTTAAGGTGTACCTTATTAGGGTGAGTTGCGAGATTACATATATTTATATTAATATCGTTTATATATATATATATATATATATATATATATATATATATATATACACACACACACACACACATCCAAAAGAATTAAAAAAAAACAACATTACAGCATTCTGTTTATTTAGACGAATTATTGGATCCAATTTCATGAAATATATAGAAAAAAAATACACTCGTTCATTCTATACAAACGAGGAATATATGCCATTAAAAATAATATAGTATAAGAATAAAGAACGAGGAATATATGCAATTAAAAATAATAATAGTATAAGAAATACGAACGAAGAATATACCGTATATAGTCAAAAAATAATAATATAAGAAATACAAAACGAAGGAATATATATATAATCAAAAAATAATAATATAAGAAAAACGAATGTATTTAAATTGCAGGAAAGTACGTCTTAAAAATAATTACACATAAATAATTAAATATGTTGAAAATAAATATATTGCAACACCATCAAAATACAGGGTGTCCCAGGAGGAAATTTCAAGAATGCACCATTTCACTCTTTGGGTATTTCTAAGTAGAAAGTATTATATCGATATGGGTCTGATTCCCAACCGTTACCGAGATACAGGCCTCTACATTTGGGTAATTAAAACATAATAAAAAGGCGATCTTAGATACTATTTAATGACACTTGTGGTTTACAAAAAGTATAAACATACAATACACTATTGCACTTATTGCAAAATGGTTTGAAAGTGACCCCCTCCTTCTTCAATGCACGCGGCGAGCCTCCGATCTATCGAGTCTTGCCAAGGAAAACGCGGAAGTTCATTTCTGAGGTTTATGAACGCATCCTGTATACGTGCAACCAACTTCTCCCTAGTTTCGGGCTTACCCCGCTGATAAACGTTACTCTTCAAGAACCCCCAGACAAAAAATCTAGCGGAGATAAGTCAGGCGAACGAGGGGGCCATGCCACAGGTCCTCCACGTCCAATCCACCTTCCCGGAAACCGTTGATTTAAAACTGCCTGCATGGCTTGAAATGTTGCTTGAGCACTGCACCTCCAAGTTTGCAGCGTACACAACCCACCCTGAAAAGAAACGTGACTCAGTGAGCAGGTGTTAAGACGTACCTAATAAATAATGTAAATAAATAATGTGAGGATCTGCACAGTTGCCAATGTATTACTAAATGTCATTGAATATTATCTAAGATCGGCTTTTTATTATGTTTTAGTTACCCAAATGTAGAGGTCTGTATCTCGGTAACGGATGTGAATCAGGCACATGTCGATATAATACTTTCTACTTAGAAATACCCAAAGAGTCAAATGGTGCATTCTTGACATTTCCTCCTGGGACACCCTGTATATACAACTTATGTTCTACTGCGCTTAACTAAAATACTAAACTCGCACTAATCGAGTCTACAGTCACATCATTGTTGCTTTGCACTACACAATAAATATGACTTAACATTACTTCACCGCTCAATGTATAGGGGTGCCTATACGCGATGTAAAGGGCCTTCATATCGTTTAAAACTATTTTTTTGCCTACTTTACATTCGGTTGGCAAGTTATCTTTAAACACGCCCAGAATACCATCAAAAGCACGCACAAAGAAGTCGTCGTTAGCCAAAACATCATTATTAAATTCAAGTTTATAAACATTCCTTTCCAATCGAGGGTTTATTCTTACCGACCCGACCTTTTCAATCGTGAACTCTTCTTCACATTGCATAGCGGCAGTTGAAATAATCTTCTAAGTCGTAACGACAACTGTTCATTATATAAAGAAATAGTTCTTCATGATGAACGGTGTAGGTGAGCTCAGCCTTGTACCGCTCAAGTGCTTTATACTAAAGTTCATGACATTTCGAAGAGTCTAAACCTTTTAAATAAGCAACCAGCGCTAGATCACTCTCGCCTTGTTCAGCCTTACACTCAGTAAACCCACCGAGCAGATGCGTATGCAAGAGAACCGTATCAAAATAAAGCGTATCCGTAACATGCACGTCTAATATAGGCTTCAGCTTGCTGAAACCTACGATTTAAACTTTCTGTCGAGGATGAATCGGCTTCGCGTAGGAGCAAGAACGTTATTATCAGAAACATTCTTCCACATCAGTCGCATATCAATTCATGGCTGATTGTTATTTATACACAACGTACAAACAATGGTATATGATGGCTATCACTAATCTGTTCTCTTCTTGTGCCTACACCTATAGATATTTTATAATGATCCTCACTCCACTTCTCAACTATCACGAAGATGCTATTCATCTCCTCAACACTTAAATAAACAAGATTCCGTTTACCAGAATTTGTTTGTCTACAAGCCGTTTCCAGTACATAGCTAATGACACGGGTTTTACGCCTGAAAACGCGCCATGACTTCGTCACGGACACATCGTACACGGCACTGAGAATGCAGCTCAAAGGAAGTTCCATCGTATTCGAGGAGTGCACGTCCACTCGGTTCAAGCTCTGAGATGACTATGAGTTACAGGCGAGCGGATCGGCTCGACGGGAGGAGTGAGTCACACCATAAGCTGATGAAACGTGTACGGCGTTGTACCAACGTGAGTGCTTGTACCCCATTATACTGGGCAATCGTTTAGAGAATTTTTCCGACACATGAAGTAATATCGATTTAAATGCTTTATCACTCCCACCCCCCGGAATATGCACCAGACATTTTCGTTCATTTTCACGAACTAAACACATTTTATTCACACTTCGGCGCACTATTTGAGAGAAACAAATGCCCATATTTTTCATTTTTGCCTAGCAGGCGATACTCGTCTCTAAATTCTGTTAAAAACTCATGCAGGCCTTTAGCCACAACCTCACTGCAAACCTCGTCACGATATATATTAATGTAGTGGTAAAAATACTTCAAATTCTCCATTATGACAAGATTTACATTCTCAGCCGCAGGGCACGAGTAGTCGGTATGATGCAACATGACATATTATCGCTTGTCATACCACTCATCAACAAGACTTACTAACCATAAGCGTTGCTTATCTTCTGCACGTGTTGTTTCTTCCACTTCACGGTGTATGTAAGCTTTTATAAAGTTTAGGTCTACAATATATCTCAATACATCGCTTATACAACGAAACCCTGCAATGCTCTCGCCAGAATAGCTGTAGAGTATTTGTGCCTCTCGTTCCTCAAGCCTCGCAGGGTCAATGTAGCCTTAAAAGTATCAAAGGAGGGTGGAATAGGGAGTCTTTCAGTAACCATATCTTCACACTTTGCCGAATACCACTTCATAAACGTCGAACACGCAATATTAAAGGTAGCCATTACTATTTTTCGTCTACGTGGGACTTCCTCAAATGCACTTCTGACATCCAGGGCTTGCAGCGGTCAACTGAGCGCGCAGGGTAGAGATATGCTCAGGTAGTAGCAGGAGTCACGTGACCAATCATACAGGGGGCGGAGCTTAGAACTTTCTCCTGTATACACATTCACACAGAAAGGAGAAAGTGAAACGCTAATTGAAACACGATTTATTTAATAAACGGATTTTTCAAGGTGTATATATATATATATATATATATACACAAATAAATGTAATAAATAAAATAAACATATCGTTAACAATACACACACACATATATATATATATATATATATAACAATCAAGGCGTATGGTATCCACAGGGTACAGTATCACAGGTACCAGGCAACTGGTAACGTTTCCTATAGGTGTTACGGCACACCTTTTTACCCCTAAGTTGCTTCACGCCCCCCCAGCTTCTGCGCCCGAAAATTGTGGGTCCCTACAGTTAGTTGGGACGGCTGGTCGCCTTCATCATCATCCAAGTACACTAGATCCCTCAACGAATCAAAGTTAACGACCCGCCCATTCGCCTGGTTGAACGTGATAACCTTAGCCTTCACGATGTATTTCATATCCTCCCCCACCCTCACCCGTATCCCGTAAGTTTTTGGTCCTGTTGAGACAAAAGAGTCGGTGTATGCGATGTCTCCATACTCATCCTTGATCTCATAAGTCAACGCCCCGAGGAATTCACCAATAGGAGGCATGTATTCACCCTCCCTCGCCGTGAATATCACACTATCTGTATCGGCGTACAGAACCCTCCGACCAAGAGAATGCAATAGGCCCCAAAGTTTGACGCGTGCGTAGGCCATTGTGAAGCTGACTACAGGTATGTTTGTAACCCGTGAGGTATCTGTGGCCAATTCGGTATTGTTGTACTTTATTATGTAAGTATTACCTACATTCACGTTCTCCATGACTTCTTTATCGGAAGCGTTGGCATAATCTCAGACTTCACTATAACTTTGTGCCAAATGAACGTTCCCCTTGCCAGTATTCTATGCAAATTTTCCCCAAAGACTGTTTAGACACAACTTTGCACTAAAGCGCTTGCCAGGGTTCTTTACAATTTGGGAACGGTCAAGCTGTATACCTTCACGGTAACGTTGAATATAAGCCGATGTTTCATCTTCGGTATCAACTCCTCGCAGATACCCTCATGCTTCTACCTTATCCTTCAAAAAAGCGTTTATATATGGCGTGAAAAGGTTGGGTAGCTTCTGAAACCTCCACATCTCATGTATCTTCAATATTCTGTAGCCATGGCGAACGGATAGGGCCAGCTCAGGGCTTGTATATACACCTCTGATCTTACGCTGGTTGGTTGTGTGATTACAATCCCCATTGTTTTCCTCTGCGCACGTCAAGCACAGGGGAAACACGAGCTTGTGATCTATAACGACGGGTAAGATCGGCATCTATAAATCGCGAGGGGAGCACATCTACGAAAGAAAGGCCGAAATAGTACCCGTTCATATTTGTGGAGAGCACCTCAATGGGGGAAGGTCAGGTCCCACCAGTTTTTCAGGTACACCTACGGGGTACGGATTGTTCTTCATCACATATATAAAGAACAGAAGTCATAGTAATGGAGTTTCACGCCCTCCGTAGGGGAAAAAATAGCTTGAAGGGATTTGTACGTCCTCCGAACAAGCTATCACCGCATTTGAGAGGATCCAGCACCATTGAACGCTTGATCGTGTTTATTTCTTCACGGTACTGTCCATCTGTTTCCATCCGTGCATCATACTCATTAGGGTGGTTAAAAAAAACAAAAGTTTGAAATTGAGAGGTGATGGTATTTTTTCCCATTATATAAGTCAATAGAAGTCCATTGATACCATTTTTATCAAAATCAAATTTTGTTTAGGGGTTCCTCATTGAGGTTGAATTTCTTGCATTTAAAGAAGTTAAATTTCTCCTTAATTATGAACCTAATTATTATATTTCTATTGAAGTTTACTTGATTTTATGTATTCTTGATATAAAAATGCAATTACGAACATTTGCTGATATTTTTGTACAAAAGATAAATGAATCAGTGTTACCACATTTATTTGAACCACATTTTGGTACTAATTATGGTGTTTCTTTAGTTCTGTATGGTGTCTAACGTAAAATGTTCAAAGTGGATTTATTGGAGTTGGGTATGGTGTTTCGATGCTTTTCAACTGCTTGTAGAAGCCATTGCAGTTGTTCTTCGTTTTTGGTTATCGTTTTTGCGAAGTCCTGGATCATGGCAATGCTTCGCTCGGCCACATCATTGGTGACTTTAAGACATTTGACAAAGTTATAAAAAGTATTGAAGTCCTGATCACCAATCCATTCCTCTACCGGTTTGCTCATCCACGCGGTTGAAATAGCATTCAAGAGCTGGAAAACAAACCACGATCTTTCGTCTAGTATGTCTATCAGCTGTGTGTCATTGTCTAGGAGGACTAGGCTTTCTTCATTTTCTTCCGACACTGGTAGTCAGGCCAGCTTTTTTGCCATATCTTATTTCTGTTTGTGGTCACACAATCACTGCAAAGCGCAAACACTACCTTTTCTGGCCTCATGTAAGAAGTGTGCCATCGGAGAACACCAAGAGCACTCTCAGCTATTTCCTTGTCCACTATCTTGTAGCGGATCAGATCTCGGTAGAGGCAGAGGTCGTTGACAGGAGAATCAGCAGCAACTGGCGCTGAGAGCCAGGCGCGGACGTACAGTACGGCGTAAACTGTACCATTCTTTGCAGTCAGAAAGGTGTATTCATCATATCCCAGCTGTTCCCGAAACAGGTACATCGTCGTGTTGTAAATCACCTAAAATGGATAAATTCATTCATTTTTTTTATTAGACTTTATGCAGATGTTTTAATAATGGGCAAATTCAAGGATTTAAAATACCCTTCGTCGCGGTTCTAAAGGGCAAACTCTACAATACGTTCAACTACGCGTCACAGTCCATGTTCAACACCATTACTATACATGGCTCTAAGATCAACCCTGACTATATGACTATATACCGATTTCTAGTCAAGACTGGGGTCGGAGTAGCGATGCGCACCAACTCGAATGTTATGCCATCCTCTACAGAACGAGAAGCTGCTGCTGCTGTGGAGGATGTACCCGGAATTGAACAGGAATAAGGGGGTATATTTGAGGAAGGTACTATTGTCGGGGTTGTGCCTTAAGACGTAGAGGGTTGGAGCTCTATTACTGGGGTTCTAACAACTGGGGCAATCCTGGCACGCTTTATACCTGACGTGGAGGGTTCTTCATAATGCTTCCGTTTTGAATTGTCGCGTGCTACAGGTATCGTTGGTGTGGACTCGGCAATGGGGATGGAGTCTGTGATCACAATTACACTGTCGTCGGGGTCATCTGTAATATCGATGATGGGGTGCTGTACCTCATCGTCATTCACGGTTCTATGCGAGAATAGAAAAGCAAGACTGTAGAATATAAAGGTCATCGCTTAAATATTTTATTATATTTTGTAAATGACCCACTTAGGAGTGTGACGTGTTAGAAATGGATTCTGTAGAAAAATTCAGGTTCACGAGCTAATCCACATGTATTATATCTGGCCCTACAGGATGTGGTAAATCTGTGTTTATGCTTAAAATCATTAAAGAAAAGGGAGAGATGTTCTCAAAATTTGTGCATAAACTTATATGGTGCTATTCGACGTATCACTCAGTGTTCAACAAGTACCAACATGATATTTTGTTCCGCAAAGGTGTATATAACGTTAATTAGTTAAAGGGAAATGAACATACAGTTATTGTAATTGATTATCTTATGTTGGAAATGGATAAAACGTTTGCCGAGACATTTCCAGTGTTCTCCCACCATCTTAACATAAGCGTGTTCTTCATCAATCAGAATCTATTTTTCAAAAATAGATACATGCGCGATGTGTCGTTAAATATACAATATCTAGTATTATTCGCCAACGTCGAGATGTATCACAAATTGGGGTATTAGACAATCAAATGTTCCCGAGTCAGCGTAAGGAATATTTGGAAGTTTATAAAGAAGCTACAAGTCAACGTTACGGATATTTGCTTTGTCACCTTCATCCGCAAAACACGTTTAGGGTGCTTCTAAGAACGAATATATTTCGAAACGAGCCTGAAACGGTGTATATTCCAGAATGATAAAGAGGCCCCGGGCAATGCAACAGATGTTTACTAAAAATATCGACTCAGACTTTTTAAGATGCATCTTTGAAATCTGTCTTAACGTTATAATTTGCATGGATCGATGAAACCCCCTCAGAAGGCTCGCCTACGCCGTTACAAGAACATAATACGTACACTCGCTCGTAAAAGTCAGACTGTAGGGAAGAAAAAACGAACTATTGTACAAAGAGGAGGGTCATTCCTCCCCATCTTATTTTCAGTTTTGGGTCCTTTACTGTCTAGCTTAATATAATGAAGAAAGTGGTAGTGATTCCACACGAGGTGTATGCTTCACTGCAAAGTTCAAAGAGTCCAGACACGGTTCTAGAACTTCGTAAAAGTAGGCTTAAAGGAATGGAAAGCGAATTGTTAGCCCTATTAAAGAGTGAAAAAACACCTGATGAGAAAAGAATCTTATACCAAGAACCTCTGCAGAAATTTCTTCACGAGTACGAAAATTATAAGAATCCGACAGAGATCCCCGTGGTTATTAGGCACAGCAAGGACAACGATGAGTATGGCGATATAGGACCTGTGCCCGACGATAGAGCTGTCCAACCAAAGAATAACGGGTCGGCCACACAACATATCGAGTATATATTAAAAAGCATCCTCCCACATACATTGGGGAATAAAGGTTTAAGTCTTTATACTCTATTGAAAGAGGATCCCAAAATACAATGGACCGACACAGGTGAGATCATTGTGGAAGGAGCAAAGGAACAGGGATCGAATATCGTAGAGATCGTCCATGATCTGGTGAGAAAGTGGAATAGACCCTCACCATCAGGATGGAAGCATATTAAAGCAACACTACAACAAATAAATGTCCCCAAAACAATGAGAGGAAATATGAACAGGTTAAAAGACTTGGAACATGCCTCGCACATACCACAACTGAGAACGCCATCACTCCTCTGAAGAGGAGAAAGAAGAGGCTAAACAACGATCAACCCTATCCACGTGCCTCTAAAATATGCAAATGGCTAACATATTAAGAAGACGTTATTATGACATTTCTAGCCCAGCATCCTACGGAGGCGTAGATACACTGTACAAAGGTGTTTACAATGGTGGAGTAGGGAAAAAAGATGAGAGGTTTTTGCGGGAGCAGGAAGCTTATACAATTCATAAGCCGGTGAGAAAAACGTTTAAAACAGCAAAGACAACAGCAGCATCGATTGACTCTATTTGGTAAGCAGATTTAACAGACATGCAAAGATATTCAGTGTATAACGATGGCTACCGCTACATCCTATTCATAATAGATATATTCCTGTGGCTAATTCCTCTGAAAAATAAATCGCCTGAAACAGTTGCTAATGCCACCAAAACGTTGATGTTGAAAGAAAACAGGGTCCCTGGCTATTTGTGCACGGATATGGGAAAATAATTTATAGGCCGAGCTTTTCAGAACATGTTGACAGAGTTTAATATCAGCTACTACACCATCAATTCTATACATAAGGCCTCTTTAGCTGAAATAGTTCAACGTACAATAAAGGAACGCATGCACCGGTATTTTACACATAAAAACACATAAAAATATATAGACATTCTGGAATCATTGGCCTCATCATACAACCGCTCACACCATCACACGATTGGGACAACACCTAACGAGATTTTAGAAAGAGGTACGCGCACAGAGCCTGATGTGAGAAGAGATGGAACACCGCCACACTCTGTACGTTTCGAAATCAATGATTCGTAAGGCTGTCACGTTCAGGAAATAAATTCGCGAAGAGATTTGAACAGGCAGGGCACATGAGATTTTTAAAGTTAGGGCTATGAAATCTAGAGCCGAGATAATGTTGTATTACGTTGAAGATTTGAATGGAGAAGAAATCGCAGGAGGCTTTTACCGCGAGGAGTTGCAGAAAATGACACTTTATATAGGAAAAAATGTGTTTAAAATTGAAAAAAGTTTAGGAAGCAAAGCTCAGGAAAGAGAAAAATGTACCTGGTGAAATGGTTAGGGTACCGAGAAAGCTTCAACACCTATATAAAAGCTGATGCAATAATGAAGCTTAAATAGTATGCAACATGGCGCCTAACCATTTCTACGTCACACTCCCGTCCTCTTCATCTCTGTCTGTACACCCTAAGAACACACTAGCCAACTCTGTATCAGAACTCCACGGATCCATTGAATTGGGTCATGATACGTATGAGGTGGGCATTTGCGAAATTCAGCTGAATACCCTTTTTTTAAGTGTTGAATATAAAGAACCCGTTTTTACGGTTTTTAGAGACTGTAATGAGTGTGAAAAAGCCGGGGTAACTCGGGATGAAGCCATGAGTACTGCCCTGACTGGGGATGAACAGTATTACAGTACAGAAGTAACACTAGGACCTGGTCACTATGGTGTGGTCGAAGATGTGATAGACTTAAAAGGGAAAATGGTTGATGGCTATAAATCACCAGACATGTGCTATATTTACAGCAATATAGTGGAGCACCAGTTTGTTGGGGATACCCAGGTACGCCTACTGCGCATAGCGCACATCCCCATTCATAGAGGAAGAAGCTTCAGTATTACATATGACAGGCCCCATTATGTGAATGCCGCAGCTAATCTAATGACCAATATCTCAATATATATAAGAACGGGTTCCCATTCGGTAATGGGAGCTTAACAGTGAAGCTGCCCTTTCGACGCACTGAGTTATAATGGACAGATAACCTTTCACAGTCTATCGAGGTGAGATACCAGCGTGGTAGTGGGGTTGGGTCCCTTTTTTCCAACCATACTACGTACGGCTGTCCACTTGCTGAAGAAGGGTGTCAGTTATCTCGGGAGGAAACCGTTACAATCAGGTCTTAACACGGTAGAAAACATAATGGCTGGGACTAAACCTAAAGAAGCTCTAAAAAAAACACTTAAAGCGTACACGGGACGAAATCGTCAAAGATGCAAAGAGAAAATGCGTGGTGGTCGGAAGAAGAAGAGGCTTGTCCGGAAGAAGGGGTTACCAGCACGTGGAATCAAACGTAAAAGGATATCAAAAAAGAAGTGTCCTAAGCGAATGAAACCTATGGTTGATCATTTTTTTGACTGATATAAACTAAGGACATTGCTCTCATGATTCATAGTTTGTTTACCACTTGTCAAGAGAGGTGGCACTATTTCTGACTCGTCATGGTACGCTTCATCCATCCGTGAAGTTCACAATGTTGTAAATCGGAACTGTCCCTCTTTGATATGCCTCCAACTCAAGTTTCTATTGAACACAGCGACTTTATTACAATTAATCCGTTAAACACAATTAGTTCCCCCAGTGCCCCTATAGAATTCGTGATACCCAGCTCAGGCCCTTACATTTTTTATCCAAGCTGAATGCACATGTAGGCTAAACTACGTATAGCCCATTGTGATGGAACGGATTTCGATGATATGTTGTATACCCTGAAAGCAACTTTCTACACTCCATATTCAACCAATGTGATTTGTATTTAAATCAGGTAAACATCTCGGCAGGAACGGGGTACTATCACTTACGATCCTATCTCGAAAATGTGCTGAACTTTTCAAAAGGGAAGGATATCTTTTTAACTGCCGAGGGCTATTATGAAGGTAAAGACGAAAGCAGTATAAAGGCTAAATTTACAAATTCTACAAAAAATATATACAAATGTTTTGGACGCCCGCATACAGACTTCACATTCCAAGAGAAACTTGATATGAAAATAAAGCTCACCCGCATGAATCCTGAGATCTGTTTAAATCTGTGGGCTGATCAAGAAGAGGGAGAAAAACCCTTTGTGATTCACATTATGGAGACATACCTCCGCGTACAGCGAGTGAAACTGAGTTCACCAAAACAAATAGAAATTGAAAAAAATTTACTGCACGCCACAATTAAATACCCAATTAACAGAGTACACACCAAACTATACACGGTACCCGCAGGGCTGGTGGCTTCGAAACAGATAGAAAACGTAGCCCTTGGGGTTCTACCTAAAAGGTTGTCAATTGGATTGCAGGAGCACGCTTCGGTGAATGGAAAATATAAAAAGAATGCCTTTAAATTCGAGAATTTCGGCCTTAAAACTATAACTCTATACGTCAACGGAGTTGCGTTGAGGGGACATTGGATACGGATTATTCAAAAGACGCTGTGCTCCCGCTTTGCGCGAGAGCATATAGTAATCTGGCTCATATCGCCGGTGCTTGTGATGCGGTTGGGATTGGGGTAACGCAGAAAGAATTCACCAATCAAATTAACCTTTATCCGTTTGATATCACTCCTGACCTAGCGGCTAGTGTAAATACGCACTTAAGTCCACAACAAATAGTCTAGTCAGTCTAGGCTATATTTTTGGTCAACCTGGAAGTAATTGTAACAGAAATGGTTTCATCGTTTTTGACATCCCCAAATATTCAAAAATAACATTAAAAACTTACCACCATTGGGTGAGGCAATTTTTCAGGGAAATGGAATTTGCATTAACCCCTCACACCACCAGGCTGGTAGGTCAAAATGACACCATCTTGTATTTTTCGTCCACAGCTAACTTTTAACATTAATATTTTTTCTTCAAATTTTCAGTAATCCTTCCTAGATGGTTAGCAAATATTTTTAGTTGATAAAAAATTACTCAGTCCATAGGGGGCGCTCCCATCTCATGCTAAAAGACGAAAAACGGAACATCGCGCTGCGTATCGACCGCGATTGTAGGCGTTATTGACCATTGCTCAAATAGTCAAGTAAAATTGACCATTGGACATCATAATCTTAGAGGCTTTGATTAGGTCTTTCAAATGAACCCCAACACCATAGTCTATTCTTCATAGTTTCGAAGATAATATATATTTTCATATTAACGACGTTCACTTGTTTTGATTTCGTTTTTTGGACATAACTCTTGGATAAACTGAGATATTGATCTGAAATTTAGTTTATAGAAAAAATAGCATGCATGTCAACTCAAATTAATAAATAACGATTTCACAGGGATAGGCATTTTGATATAGCCTATGCGTGATGGTGAGTTAGTAAAAATCTGGGTCTGTATTATTTTCGTCACTGTTCTCTGCATTCTCTATGTCCAAAGGGTGCTGACAGTTCAGACGAGAAACGCCTTGGCATTCGCCACTCAAGGCTGAGCATTTCAGTCCATTCTTGAAACACGTACATCTCGCGTTCTGACACTCTACCTTGCAGTTACATCTGAAAAGTTTTAGTAAGCTTTCTGGTGCTGGAGCTTTCGAGGTATAAACTGGTAGCAGTTTTCCTCTTTTCACAGTCCAACCCCATTCTTCTGGATCAAGATCTTCCAGTCCTCTCCAAACTTGCACTTGGAGGTAAACACGCAATGAATGGAATGATGCAGCTGCGGATGTTGGAGGCGAGGTCTCGGGAGACACAACTTTCATACTTGCAGCAACTTTCCGGTAGAATCTTGTGACAAGAAGCTTATCAAGCGAGCTTTCTTTTTTTCCGCCATAAACAATAAGCAACAACTTTTCTCCAGCAGTAATAACTTCTTCTCTTGTTGATGTTGAGTTGTTGAAAACTTGGCTTAAGCGTTGAAAGCTTTCGTCTTTTTGAAACTTTTGCAGGGACACATCTTTACCAATGGAGAACAATCTGGACGTTGTATCACACCCAAGTAAGGCGTGAATAAGCAAGATTGCTTCGCAAATCTTCAATCCTAATTTCGATTTAGCGAACTTGATGCCCACAGTTTGGTTTTCGCTTTCGATCGAGTTTTTTGCTCTGATGTGAAAAATATTCTGTGACCATCTACATCAGCATGATAGAGCAGGAGAATGAGTAGATCGGTATCTTCTGCAATAACAACTGTTGGTTTACTTCTGGCAGATTCATTTGCTGTCTGTACAATCAAAAGGTCTGCATCACCAGATGATTGGATTGCTTTCATGTTTTCTTCGTTCATTTTAGTCGCCAACGTTACTAGAAATCTCTGCTTGTTGTCGAGGTTAGTAAGAAACTCGTCTTTCTTCATATTTAGCTTCATTTCTCCTGTTAAACGTAGAGATATGCCCTGCTTGCCTTTGGTTCTGCGAATGTGGGTTGTATCTTTGGTACAAGGCTTCCTGTCATACCCATCAAATACAACGACTGTTCCCTCTCCGTAATGCTTGAGGACGTATTCTACATAAGTTTTGCAAATCTCGTTGTATGTTCTTCCTTTTGTCCAATGTACTCTGTGAAGTAAGGTTCCTCCATAGAGGACATATGGAATATCTTTAGGAAGTGAAGCATCTGATTCATCAGGCGCAGTTGAAGACCAGATAGAATTTGCTAGCTGTGGTTTATTTGCTTCCCTTAACAAACCGTCTGTCTCTATAAGTGCAGGAGGAAATGTGCGCAGCTCATACGAGAATGCTGTCTCCAAGTCTACAGCTGATCCCATACCTCTGACAGTGGTTATTAGACGTTGGAATAACAAGAGAGGATCAACGGGAATAACTCCTTCGTCTATCTTAATAGTTGATCTTGCTTTCATTGTTATGGCCACGTCTTTCTTCTTGAACGTATAATCTGCAACTGGTTTTCCGGACATTGAAGCAAGAATGTTGCCTCCAATAACCTTGGCATTGTCTACATTGACGGTCGAAATAGCAATTTCTCCTGTCTCATGCTCATGAGTTCCTTTCGGTTGTCGAAGGGGTTTCTTGCCACATCGTACGCCAAGATTTTCAATGAATCTTTGAAATCTCTTTCAAGTCGTGCCTGTCTTGTTTCTTTATGCTGCTCACTATCTTCATACGTTACATCTGTAACTTCCTGCATCGCACGGTTTATTTCTGCACAGGCTGGTGTCGACAGTAGCCAAACTGAGCTTTGTACCTCAGTCATTCCTCGTCCGTGAGTTAGTCCACTCTTTGTTTTCAAACTCCTCATAAGAACTTGTTCTATAACCAGATCTGTTAAGAGTCCAGCCCAAAATCTATTATTTCTGCGAACAACATGATAGCCTTCTCTGAACTTTGCGTAAACTTTTGGATGTCTCTTTTAGATTTAACATTTTTTGAAGATAGATGCGTGTTGAATTAGCATTCGCAAAATGTCCAGATGCTGCGAAAAATGGTAGCATGCTATACTAGGGTGTGTCAATTTTGTCAACTTTTTTCAAATCAATTTTGGTAGTGAAAATATAGTGTCTTTTCATGTCAAAACTTGAAATTGGCCAACCAAAATGAAATAAAATAACCCTTACCTACATCAATTTTACCTTAAAGTTTCAGAAATTGACACTTTTACTAAATAAGAGGACGTAAATTGATTAACTATTCATCTGTCACAGAATTATCCCACTGATCGCATATGGAGTGTTTTCAAGGTCATATAGTTGTTGTACAATGTACAAGTCACAACATGAATAGAACTGTCCCTCACTCTCAGTCTTCAGTTGCCTCTTAGATGTCATAGACGGTGGTTTGCTGTTATTGCTCTTGTACCTACTTCATAGTTATTCTACTAGACGAATACTACAGTTTAACTGTAAGTATGGATTATTGATTATTACAATTATTTATTATTATCATATTCTTCTGTCTAATTAATTTGTAATCCCATGAAATATTTTTTTATTGAATTATAGAACATCGAATGACTAAACTTTGAAACATCGTAATTGATATAAAATACTTAAAAGTTTTTCTTTCTTTTCAGATATTCCTAAGATGCCAAAATTGAAGACAAGAGGTCAGTCGTCATGTCACTTGAGCCTGTTAGTCGGTACAGGCAAGGAGCTTCCCGTATCAGAACTACCAACAGTGCGAGACATGCTGAGACTAGGGTTACTCCTTCGTGAACAAAATACAAAGGATAGAAGGAACTACACAGAGAAAGAGCTCATAAGGGACATGATTCCCCCTCTTCTGCATCAGTGGAAAAAAGCTAATGTGTTATTCAAACCACCTGTACTCAATCAGTATAGAACTATTGAGCTAAAATTAACAAAGCTGTGGCACAAAGCAGTTGAGACATCAATTGGTAAAGGAAAACTAGCAAAGAAAAATAAATTTCTGCACACACTTGATACTCTTCTTGACATTTTTAACTGCCAAAGAGAACCTCACCCTCACATTGATTGTCGCTGTCCTCGTGAGAAGAAGAACCCTGTTTTGGAGCTAGCTTTCATAAAGGCGCAGAGAACAAAGGCAGGAGTCCAAGGAAATATGTAGATTGGTTCGGCAGATTATTCAGAAACCAAAAAACAGATTGTTATTGCTAAGAAAAAAGAGAAAATCCGAGAGGGAAGCAAGGAAGAAAAAGAAGAGTGAAGAAGCCACCCAAAGAGATGAAGAGCTCTATCAAGAGGTTTCTCACTTCTTTGAAAGCTATTCAGATGAACAGAAAGAAGCAACATCAGATGATAGCTCCAAAATTCCATCTGAACCTTCGCCGAAGAGAATGAAATACAACACTAAAGACATCTCAAACATTGCCCTTGCCAGTATTCGCCACCATACGGGGCTACAAGTGACTGCAGAGATTGCGACTGCCACTTGAATAGATGCAGGCCTCATCAGCCGAGAGGATACATCCTTAGTGCTAGATCATAATAAGATAAGAAGATCACAAGAAAAAAATAATGAAGGAAATATCTGATCGGCATGAAAAAGATTTGAAGGAGGAAGGTCTCTCTTGCCTTTTGTTTGATGGAAGAAGAGATGACACAAAAGTTCTCCTAGAGGTAGAGGAAATGGACAGAAAGTTTCCCGGTCCTATCAAAGAAGAACACTACTCTGTGTTTTCCGAACCTGGTGGCCGCTATTTGTTTCACTTTGTTTTTGAAGCAGAAGTAGAAGGCAAGAAACATGCAGAGGCAATTGCTGATCAAATAATATGTTGGCTTCAAGAAAGAAGACTTGACAGTTCACTGCAGGCCGTTGGTGGAGACTCAACTGCGGTGAACACTGGATGGCAGGGCGGTGTTATAACGCATTTAGAGAAAAAACTTGGAAGAAGGCTTGTTTGGATTGTATGTGATTTGCACACAGGGGAACTACCTCTTCGTCGTCTCATCCAGGAACTTGATGGTCCTACAAAGAGCAACAAGTGGTCAGGCCCCCTTGGCAACATGCTAGATGAAGCAACGGAAAAATAAATACAAAATTTCCAAAGGTCGAAGTAGGCCCTCCCCTTCCAGTGTTGTCTGAAGAAGTTATCAAAGACCTCAGCACGGATCACTCTTACGCTTATTGTATTGTTCAAGCAATCAGATCAGGAGAGTTGCATCAAAATCTGGCTCTCTTGGAGATTGGACCCGTAAGTCACAGTCGTTGGTTAACTACAGCGATTCGTTTCTGCAGGATTTGGGTTTTCAAACATGAACTGAAGGGCAAAATGCTACAGAATTTGATGTTGATTGTTGAATTTATTATTGAGTTTTATCTTCCTCACTGGTTCAATGTAAAACTGAATCCAATGTGGATGGAGGGGCCCAACCACATCTTGTTTCAATTACAGCTACTGAGAACATAAAGGAAAGTAGTGGTGGACATCGTGTTACCTGTGGTGAGAACGTCCGCTTGGTATGCTAGGCCAGAGGCAGTTTTGCAAGCAATACTCTGCAGCCAATGTACCAAAGAGCGAACTGAGGCTGTGGAAATCATTCTAAACTAGACGATGACCAGCTGGGAGACTGCTCTGTTCAGACAAGGAAGGTACCTCCGATAAACGTCAATGCCACGAAATTGTCAGAATTAGTTAACTTGAGTTCGGAAGTTTTGGAGCCACCACTGACAACATGTATAACAAACAAAGATTTAACACAACTTAAAGAGGCCCCAATGCAAGTGCCAAAGTGGCCTTCTCACACTCAGAGTGTGGAGAGATGTGTGAAAATGGTCACAGAAGCAGCTAGTCAAGTTTACAGTCACGAGAGGCGAGAAGGCTACATCAAAGCGCAAGTAGCAAGCCGAATGCTGATGTCAAGGAACCGCAGCAAAAAGGACATGACTGCATTGGTTACTTTCAAATAAAGACTCTGAATGATATCTTATTGCCACTTTAAATGTTGATAGGATGTTTGCGTGCATCTGTTATTTTGTTACGAATTTACGGAAAAATGGAATTTTTGAATTAAAATTGATGTAGGTAGGAGTTATTTTTTATTGTTTTTGAAGCAAGGATATTATTTTGTATGCCAAATGATTACATTAAATTGCTACCAAACCACATGATTTTCAATTTAGCCATTTCACCCCCAAAATTGACACACCCTAAATTGCTATACTCTGCCAGTAAATGAAGAAAGAAGTTTCCTGTTCTTTCGGCTTTTATGAATGTGCATAGTATTTCGACCATTTCTATGTATTGGAACCACAGTTTTGCAATTCTCGAGGAATCTAACCTATGTTTGTAGTTCTCCAGTTTCTCAATCATCTTTTTGAAGACCTCCTCCTTTTCTACATCTTCCGAACTTATTTCTCCTGAGATTGATTTATCAAGTAAATCTGAGATCTGTATTAAATTGAAGTTATCAGCAAAATTGAAAACATCTGACTGAGTGTATTCTTTATCATTGTCTAACTTAATAGGGCACTCGCATATTTCTGACATCATTATTGCATGAAGGGCACCTACAACTAGTAGATGACCACGAACGGCTCGAGATATTGCTTTCCCACTTAGCATGTGGGGCACCGTGTTTTCAGCATAGACAGTTTCTAACATTGTCTGCAGTCCGAAAGAAGTCATGAGATGCCCAATAAATCCAAGGAAACTCATGGCAGTGTGGAGCACACCAATTCGCAACACTATTTCTTTCAACGGGCTTGCATCATCCACACTTTCTTGGATTTCAGTTCCCTTCCAGTACAGTGGCTGATCAAATGTTAGTACCGGCAACATGTTGTAGCGCTTTGCTTGCTCAGACACAAAATGCATGGTTGACAAAATGCACGATTCGTCGCTGGATTGCATATCGATCATCGGCATGAATATAATGGAAGCCTGTCCAGGGTGCTCTCCTTTATGCACCATTTGCATAAAGCCATTCCACAGTGGTCGTTCAGGTTTCAGCATCCAGACACAATTCCATAAAATGTTGAAGCAACTTTTTGGATCATCGGCATGAAATTGAAATTGATGCAAATCTTTGTATGTTAAGGCGCAAGATTTTCTGCGCTAGCGAAATATGTGAGTTTCGATGCTGCAAATGTCCACGATCTCCTTTGATGTGACATCTATTCTTGGCACTAATTTCGTGGAAGCTACCTTGGGTGTAACTGTAACAATTATACCCATACCGTGGAATGTATTTAGACCATCGGTTGTTCTAATATTGTGATCAACATTGTCACCATGTTGTATGAAAGATTCATTGTCAATTCCTTCAATTTCTGTCCACTGATGATGATGATACGCCGCACTTCTTTCAAACTTCTGAACCTCTGAGTAGGAAGAGCAAAATCCTCGACTGTGTGAAGAGTCAATCAAAAACCTTGATCCAAATTGTCTATGCATTTACACTCCCAAGCCAATCTGAAGTGGGGCAATTATTGCTTTTGGTCTGACTGCTTGCATTATTGCCTGCCCAATAGAGACAATTCGTAGGTCACTGCTTTTGGCAACAAACATCTTTTCAAGCAGTAATCGTAAAGATTTGGGAAGAAATTCTTTGCAAGGGGCACCAGATTCTGTCTTGGGTGGATGGATAGATTGTTCAAGAACTATCGCATTCTTTAATTTCACTTTTTAGCAGCTTTGCCGCAGTTTCAATAATGCGATTTTTTTCAGTTTCTACGTCATCTGATTTCTTGCTTTTATAGAAATCATAGAGAATATTCTTGGTTTTTGATCTGAATGTGACAACATTATGTTTCCCATTAATCTCCGTGACAACAATTTCATCTTTAAAATACTCCATCAAACTACTTTTCAGCCATTTGAAAGTATATGCATGACTTGATGA
The DNA here is from genome assembly GCA_023014485.1 of Bathynomus jamesi. Lineage (NCBI taxonomy): Eukaryota > Metazoa > Arthropoda > Malacostraca > Isopoda > Cirolanidae > Bathynomus > Bathynomus jamesi. The sequence continues at coordinate 444,115 of JAJOZX010001203.1, read as the reverse complement.
ATCCTTCAGATGATCCTGCATTATTGACAAAAGATCATTGATTGTGGTTTGTTCATCATCATTTTCTCGCAAATAATTCGCCACAAAAGCAAAGGCAGACTCTTGAGATTCATCATAAGGCCGACCCCTTTTTAAACTTTGACTCGTTTGTGTGTTACTATCGTATAGTTTTGGAATACCTTTTCCAATACGAAAGTTAGTACTACATGCTTGATGATACACCGCATCTTCTGAATGTAAGTCATTTACAAAAGCTATACTCCCTTTTACATCAACTGCCCAGCCATCCTTACGCTGTTCGCAAACTTTTAGAATACTGATATCAAACTCACGGTTCTTGCACATCACTTGAAAAGCTTTATTGTCCCGTTTCTCTCTTTCGGTGATGCGATTTTTGCAGAACAAACAATCCAATTTGTAATTAAAGTCGTGATCAGATCTTAAACTAAGTTTAAATGCAGTGGCATCAGAAGATGTGGATGCTTTCTTTTTATTGTAAGATGCAATGTTCTTATTAATATATGGATCTCTACATGATCTGTGTAGTTTGTCTCCAGCTGTGACAAAGATGTCATCGTCTCTTTCTCTGCTAGCATTGCGAACACCCAAGGCACCTTTTTCTGTTAGTGTCACATAAGAATCACGGTCATCTATGACTTCTTTACATATTGCACAGGTTTCGAAACGTTCAGAATCCATTTTGACCTGAAACAAAATAATAGAATTAATTAATTTTATTGCAAAATTACAGTGTTAATTTTGTTTTAGAAACTGATTGGACCTGGAAGTAATTGCATTTTTAAGCGTCAAGTTTAGGATTCAGGCGTATTAAGAAACTCGGATCATATATGATTTCGCATAGCGGCCATCCTGAAAATCCAAGATGGCCGCCATGGTAGGCCTACCGCCCACCTGACAATATCCTAAGCACTATAATTATATTCCCTGACCCTGAAAATGTATGTTTAGACACAAAAATTGTGAACCTACATATATTAGAAACGAAGATATAAGTAAATGCAGGTTTTTCACACGTCGGCCATCTTAAAAATTCATGATGGCCGCCATAATTGACAAACTAAGCATCACTCACTATTCTAATCCATTTTAATGGTTTCGTTGACCATTAAAACCTACATAATGATATATTACAATAAGAAATTGATTGAATAGTAAAAATTTGGTGGCACTTTATTGTTACCGATGGTAGCGGCGGCCATCTTTGATTTACGGAAATTGGCCTGGCCCGTTTGTGGTAAGTTTTTAATATATCATTTATGTTGAAGTAAGGGTGCGAAAACAGTTAAAACCATTTCTGTTACAATTACTTCCAGGTCCAATCACAGATTGACTGGAATAAAAGTGGAAACATCTCAGTCAGATTGGAATTCGCCAAGCCTATAGATGCGCGTACTGTACTAGTATACCTCGTAAGTGTAATAGTATACCTCGAATCACAAGCTCTAATAGAAATTGACAGATTTCGGAGCGTTGTCACTGACTTTTAAAATGGATGCGAAAACACTTCAGAGAGTAATAAATAGTGACTGAATCACACGCTCCAAATTTATCGATGTGTTTGCGAAGAATGAAACATTGAATTTGCCAACTACGAGAAATTGCGTTAGTCTTATTTTGAACACAGATGTTGTTGGTAGTGAAGTGATTCATTGATTCATTTGGTTTGCAATCTATTTTAAAAATATGGACCGGATGTACTATTTTGATTCACTCGGGACTCAACTCTGGAGTGACCCTGTTGTAAAATAAATTTCTCGATCAGTTTCATATCTCCGAAATTGTATGGAATCCCTACCGACTTCAAGGATATTTTAGCCCTCATTTATCATGCATATGTCACGTGGTAAGAAATTTAGAAATGTTGTTATTTATTCGACACCTGTTACACTCAACGAAACGATGAAATGGTATGCAGACAGATAAAAAGCCGTTTTCTGATTGTGCGCACTCGTTGTATAGTATGATATTTTGTTCGTGTGTATATGTATATATATATATATATATATATATATATATATAAAATAGGATAAAACGAACGTAGAGCAAGAAAGTCATTATATTTGGCTGCAGCCGACGTTTCGGGCAACTCTACCCATTTTCAAGGCCTAATAAATAAAAAGCTAAATTAATGCATGACAAAAAAAATATACGAATGTCAAAAACAAACTAATTCATAGCACAGAATAAAACCACTTAAAGAATAAAAATTAAAAAGCGTAAAACAAGCATAAGCCAAAAACAAAATTAAAAATTATATACATGACAAATAACACATGATAAAAGTAAAACTTTAAAACTAAAAACATTCAAACAAATTAGTTAAAAACTTCACTAATAAAAAGTTAAATGAAAAAACGCAAAAGTGCACGAAACATACCATGCTCACTTGACATCCTCAAACAACTGAGGCGAAAAGGAGACAGGGTCAAGGGGAAAAACAGAAAAATTTAGTTGGTAGGCATTCTAATTAATATAAAGGGGGTAACAGCTAGAATCAATATTTAAGCTGGAGTTCAGAAATTTAATGCACAAAGATTCATAAATACGGAGAGAGGACGGACATTTTAATGATTTAAGAATTTTAAGTTATTAACGGAAATATCAACTTTACACTTAACAGAATGATTTCTAATGGCAGACTGTTCCTTTTTAGATAAAACTTTCCCTGTCCTATGGCTAATACCCATATGGGAGCAAAATCTTGCCTGCAAAGAACGAACTGTGCTGCCAACGTAGTTCCCCTGGGAACACCCAGGGCAGGTAAACAAATAAACGACAGAACAGTTCATCGCAGGGGGGATTTTGTCCTTACAACGGAAAAAACATTCAAGGGTATTATTATTCACAAAAGCAACCTTAAAATCAGTGTGAAAATAAAATTTCCTCACCACACTCAACAATTGCTTTTTCACAAAAGTGTTAAATTGGTAGAGGTCAGGTAAAACAAGATATTTACAATTCTTAGGAACATCATACGTTGGGATAAGTTTGGGGGAATAAACATTATTAAGTAATTTACCAATAATACCTTGTACAAGAACCCGTGGAAAACCATTTTTAAAGAAAAAATCAGTAAGGAATTCAAACTCATTATGAAGCAGAGCAAAGTTTGAGCAAATATTATAAGCTCTATGCACTAAAGTGCGAATCGAACTTAGTTTGTAATTAAAATCGCAAAAACTATAAAAATTAAAACCTAAACCCGTAAAAGTAGGCTTCCGGTATGTAGAAGTTAAAACAGTTGAGCCTGATTTGGAAACCAAAACATCAAGGAAAGGAATAGAACCTTGAACTTCCTTTTCCTGCGTAAATATAATGTTCTTATGAAGTGTGTTCAAAAAATTTAAAAACTGAACTGATTGATTATCCGTTTGGAATAAAGCAAACGTGTCATCAACATAACGTCTGTACAAATTCGGCTTAAGGTGAGGGGGCACTCACAGAAGGCCCTTTCCTCAAGATGAGACATGAAAATATTCGCAAAAACGGGACCCAAGGGGCTCCCCATCCCCACTCCATCCAACTGACGGTAAACTACCCCTTGAAAACTAAAAAAGTTATCCTTGACAGCCAAATTCAGAAGCTGCTCAAACTGTGCTCTGCCAAAGCCGTGAAAAAGTGAGTCCGGCTGTGGAAAAGCTTTATTTAAAATAATTGTAATGGTCTCATCCAAGGGGACATTTGTAAAGAGGGAAGATACATCAAAACTTGTCATAAACAAAGAATTCATATTAAACTTCTTAATTTCCGACACAAAAGAAAAACTATCCTTAACACTGTACAAGTTCACAGTAAATGATGATAACAGTGGGACAAGAAATTTGGCAAGTTTGTAATTAGCCAAAGGATAAGACGCTAAAATTCGGCGCAATGGAACACCGACTTTATGAACCTTAGGCAGACCATACATAAGGCCCAAATAAGAGCCTGAAACGTACAATTCATCATAAGTGGAGGAGTTAATAACACAATCATGTTTAAGCTTAAGCAAAACACGGTTAACCTTGTCTTCCAATCGCTGAATAATTTTAGAAACCTGTTCATCTACCTTAACAAATTTTAATGAATCAGAAAGAATATCAAAGCTTTTAAGTTTTCTACAATTTTTCTGCATAGGGAGGACCGTGAAATTTTAAAAAGCTTGGGTGTAAATGAATCTATTGTTATTACTAAACCAGATAAGGGTAGTGGTGTTGTGGTTATGAATAAAACTGATTATATTAAAAAAATGCTTGATATTCTTTCTGATTCATTAAAATTTGTTAAGGTAGATGAACAGGTTTCTAAATTATTCAGCGATTGGAAGACAAGGTTAACCGTGTTTTGCTTAAGCTTAAACATGATTGTGTTATTAACTCCTCCACTTATGATGAATTGTACGTTTCAGGCTCTTATTTGGGCCTTATGTATGGTCTGCCTAAGGTTCATAAAGTCGGTGTTCCATTGCGCCGAATTTTAGCGTCTTATCCTTTGGCTAATTACAAACTTGCCAAATTTCTTGTCCCACTGTTATCATCATTTACTGTGAACTTGTACAGTGTTAAGGATAGTTTTTCTTTTGTGTCGGAAATTAAGAAGTTTAATATGAATTCTTTGTTTATGACAAGTTTTGATGTATCTTCCCTCTTTACAAATGTCCCCTTGGATGAGACCATTACAATTATTTTAAATAAAGCTTTTCCACAGCCGGACTCACTTTTTCACGGCTTTGGCAGAGCACAGTTTGAGCAGCTTCTGAATTTGGCTGTCAAGGATAACTTTTTTAGTTTTCAAGGGGTAGTTTACCGTCAGTTGGATGGAGTGGGGATGGGGAGCCCCTTGGGTCCCGTTTTTGCGAATATTTTCATGTCTCATCTTGAGGAAAGGGCCTTCTGTGAGTGCCCCCCTCACCTTAAGCCGAATTTGTACAGACGTTATGTTGATGACACGTTTGCTTTATTCCAAACGGATAATCAATCAGTTCAGTTTTTAAATTTTTTGAACACACTTCATAAGAACATTATATTTACGCAGGAAAAGGAAGTTCAAGGTTCTATTCCTTTCCTTGATGTTTTGGTTTCCAAATCAGGCTCAACTGTTTTAACTTCTACATACAGGAAGCCTACTTTTACGGGTTTAGGTTTTAATTTTTATAGTTTTTGCGATTTTAATTACAAACTAAGTTCGATTCGCACTTTAGTGCATAGAGCTTATAATATTTGCTCAAACTTTGCTCTGCTTCATAATGAGTTTGAATTCCTTACTGATTTTTTCTTTAAAAATGGTTTTTCACGGGTTCTTGTACAAGGTATTATTGGTAAATTACTTAATAATGTTTATTCCCCCAAACTTATCCCAACGTATGATGTTCCTAAGAATTGTAAATATCTTGTTTTACCTGATCTCTACCAATTTAACACTTTTGTGAAAAAGCAATTGTTGAGTGTGGTGAGGAAATTTTATTTTCACACTGATTTTAAGGTTGCTTTTGTGAATAATAATACCCTTGAATGTTTTTTCCGTTGTAAGGACAAAATCCCCCCTGCGATGAACTGTTCTGTCGTTTATTTGTTTACCTGCCCTGGGTGTTCCCAGGGGAACTACGTTGGCAGCACAGTTCGTTCTTTGCAGGCAAGATTTTGCTCCCATATGGGGATTAGCCATAGGACAGGGAAAGTTTTATCTAAAAAGGAACAGTCTGCCATTAGAAATCATTCTGTTAAGTGTAAAGTTGATATTTCCGTTAATAACTTTAAAATTCTTAAATCATTAAAATGTCCGTCCTCTCTCCGTATTTATGAATCTTTGTGCATTAAATTTCTGAACTCCAGCTTAAATATTGATTCTAGCTGTTACCCCCTTTATATTAATTAGAATGCCTACCAACTAAATTTTTCTGTTTTTCCCCTTGACCCTGTCTCCTTTTCGCCTCAGTTGTTTGAGGATGTCAAGTGAGCATGGTATGTTTCGTGCACTTTTGCGTTTTTCATTTAACTTTTTATTAGTGAAGTTTTTAACTAATTTGTTTGAATGTTTTTAGTTTTAAAGTTTTACTTTTATCATGTGTTATTTGTCATGTATATAATTTTTAATTTTTGTTTTTGGCTTATGCTTGTTTTACGCTTTTTAATTTTTATTCTTTAAGTGGTTTTATTCTGTGCTATGAATTAGTTTGTTTTTGACATTCGTATATTTTTTTTGTCATGCATTAATTTCAGCTTTTTATTTATTAGGCCTTGAAAATGGGTAGAGTTGCCCGAAACGTCGGCTGCAGTCAAATATAATGACTTTCTTGCTCTACGTCTTCGTTTTTATCCTAAATGTAAAATTACGTCTCCTTAGGAGGGATCCTATTTCATATGTATATATATATATATATATATCCAATAATGTTAGTTTGTGTATTCTGTAGGTTGTTTAATGGAAACTAATTGGTTATTGTACTAAAACTTGATTTCTTTCATTTAATAAATTGATGGAAATGCATTGTCTTCTTACTCGAAAAAAAAGATCGAAACATAAGAAAAACTTACATTATTTCGTTAATGATGTGACAATCGCTGGGTTGACTGCTCGGTTGACTCAACAAAACGACGAAATGGTATGCAGACAGAAAAAAGCCGTTTTCCGATTGTGCGCACTCGTTGTATAGTATGCTGTTTCGTTCGTGTATATATATTTGTATCCAATAATGTTAGTTTGTGTATTCTGTAGCTTATTTAATGGAAACTGGTTATTGTACTAAAACATGATTTCTTTCATTTAATAAATTGATGAAAATACATTGTGTTTTCTGACCCAAAAAAAGATCGAAATATAAGAAAAAAACTTACATTATTTCGTTAATAATGTGGCAATCGCTGAGTTGACTGCTCGGTAAAACTTCTACTTCCGTATTTAGGTCCACGACATGCGTTTCTTCAAAACGAAAAGATTGTATAGCACGAGTAAAATCCTCATCGGACTTTTAAAGAGACAGGATAATTAATTAGGTCATACTGAATCTTTTTTAATAAAAACCCAACTGTTTAAAACATATGCAGAGTATACATATAGTAAGAGTATTACAATGTGAAGATATCTTCGAACCGGTCAGAGAAGATCCTTTAAGAGAAAATGCCGAATAACATTTCATTATGGAATTTATAAAATTATTTAAAACTTGCAAAGGTTTGCTATAAAAATATTCAACAAATCAAAACAGGACTTTAGCATAATATTGATTGCAAACTAATCTGTAATTGCAGATACCTGATATTTTAATGAAGCATTTTAAATGTGGAGATGAATTACTACGACCCTCCCATATATATATATATATATATATATATATATATATATATATATATGTTAACCCTCCGTCTATGGCCTCGGTTGTTCGAAGTCGACGGAGGTTCTAGTTAGGTGGCAGCAACGGATGTGTGACTTGTAGTAGTTTTCTTCTATATTACTCTCCGAGTTCTTCTATAGTGGCTCGGAGGACTCTGATAGACTTACTAAATTTCTCTGAAGATTCCGGACTCTTCTTATAGCGTATCCGGAAAGTTTAATGACTAAGTTCTTCTGAAGAGAGCAAGGCTCGAAAGATAAAATAAAGACTATCTTTTACTGTAATTTACTGCTAAAATGTACAGGTAGTGCTCAGCCTCTGAATTAGCTTCTGAATGACAATGGAAGATTTCACTGGGATTTATATACTCCAGAAGTGCTAACATCATTATTATTAAATGCTAAAAAGGCTGCATTATTTTTGCACAATATTCGAAAATAAAGTAAATTTTTTAGCTGTGGTAAGGCTTGAACGAGTAAACAAAATATTTGAAGATGAAACCATATTTTCATCTTAAACCGCGACTTTTCAGATCTGATGTTATCATGATCTGCCAAGTTAACTAAAAGTGGAAATCGGACTATGCATCTTTACACTAAAATATGCATATGAGTAAAATTTTAAGGTTTAAGATGTACAATTTAAATGCTTAGGCAAGACATGATCTCATCTTTTATAACGAAAGAGACTGTATACAAAATATGAACATTGCAAAGCTTAAGCAGGATTCCTTATTAAGCGAAATCTAAAAAAAATGATTATGAGATTTTAAAAAAAGAACAGGTCACCAATTATTTTGCAAAGTAGAAAGCAAATCAAAATTTTTATCCAAACTCGCGTTGGGCGATTTTGGTCCTTATGTAATAATGAATACACACACGTACATACATATGAATATAGGCATTATATAAAGTTAAATATATAAGAATATACAGGATTATGTAAATACATGAACCATATAAACACATCAATTTTAAAATGGATACAAGAACTATATAAATGAATACAAGAATTACATGAAGAATATGATAGTATAGGAATATGGGAATTATTTATGGTTCATTTTTACAGGTGTATATATACATATATATATGATGAAATAATCCAGAACAGTGCTCTTTCTCCTAATGACAAGCACACTAAAATAAAATAAATAAGTTCGCGAATAATTGGCTAAAAAAAATAAAATTACAGGCACATAATTACTTACATTTCCACGGGAATCTCTTGCGTCGGACCGTAACGAGCGTCATTGCAAATAGCATCAACGGATTGCCTTGGAAATATCCGTCCCGATCGGCTGCGTTAAAGTGATTAATTGTAGACACCGCTGCAATGTCTCCATCTTGATATAAATCCGGTAAACTGTAAAGTTCTTGTGAATGACTCATGACGGAGGGAATGTTTATCCACTGGTGAAAATAACTCTTGTAAGTTCCAGCTAAAAATATTTCCTTTTATATGCATGATCCCCAAGCACTACCCCCATGAGACTAATAGACGGTTCGTAAGTTTGCTGATTGGTTGTCAATGTAACTGGGCGGGGCTATGTTAAATTTGTATACCAATCGTAATACCTATATTACGGACCCTGAAGTCCTGATTGGCTGAATAATGGTGTCTTTATCTTCTCTCCGTAGATTTAATGCTCAAATCTCAAGGTGTATGAGTGAATTGCCACTTGCAATCTCTACCACGATGGTTTCAAATATTTGCAATATTAATATATATTTGCGGTCATACTATTTTCGGCTTTCCCATTTTGGATACATTTATTCGACTTGACTTTCTACTTCGCAATTCTCGCGTAGGAGTGTGATTAAAATTTGTTTAGTTCGTGAAAATGAATGTCTGGTTGGGCTGGTAGATAAATGGGTACGTAAGTATCCTAGTGGTTAAGACGCTGGTGTGCTGATCGGAGGTTGAGAGATCGAGTCCCTACGATGACATTGTAATTTCTACCCGCCCTTGCTGGAGCGTAGTTCGGATTCAACGTTAAACTGTAGGTCTAAGGCGGAGTGACAAGCTTGACCTTATTCAAAATGAACAATTCGGGGAGAAGGAAAACCGAGTTAGCTATTATTACTCCTGTATAAATACATTTGCACCACCATATATATATTGCTACATATGTTAAGGAAATTCATTACTTAATCAAACGCTAATTTAGCCTATAAATAATTTGTTCATGGAAAACAATCACGTGATGCTTATGTATATATAATTCAATTTAAGTTCAGTTTCTAACTTCATTGAAAACAATAAATAGGAGTCGAGAGAGGTTCTTTCTGTATGGGCTGGGACGGATGTGGGTCAAATGGACCCTTGCAGTTAACCTTTTTGGTAGATGATTCACCTGTGTTTCGAGTTTATCCCTTTAAATTCTTCTGTCTTTCTTGGTTATTTTTGTATATTTATTTTCTATATCATTTGTTTTGTTCGTCTGGTATTGGATTAATGGGGTTTTATTTATTTCATTTACTTAGCCATGGATTAATATGAAGAGTCAAGTGTATTTCTTGCATTCTTAATTTTTAATTCGTTTCGCGTCTAAATGTATTGAAATAATTCGAACAATTAAGGAGAACGTTTTCCTGTCACTTGTGGGCCGATATAAAGCTTTCGCTTAGTGGGTGGGGGGAAGCATTTCTCATTCAGCGTTGTGAGAATGCGTGGGTGGTCATTACAAATTTGGACTTGTTACGCACTTTTGTATTTCTTGGAATAAAAAGAGTTGTTTAAATGAATACATTTTATACAGGGTGTTTATAAAGTCCTATCTATTTCAGTGAAAACGTAGCAAAAAGGGTAAAATTCAATAACAATATAATAGAAGGCATTCATTTAATGAATACTTAAGCATATGATTTTACATGAGCACCATCAGTAGCTCTACAGAGTTCGAATCTGTCAGCAGCATTGCGGAACACATTTTGGAGCATGACAGGGGTTATTTTTGTAACTGCTGTTATGATACGAGCACGTAAATGTCCCAGCTTCATTCAGATGGCACTTTAAACACCGTCTTCTTTCAACAAGATGATGCACCTTGACATTATGCAAACATTGTTTGGGAGTACCTAAATGAACGATTTCCAAATCTGTGGATCGGACGTGGAGGCAACAGGCCCTGCCTGGACGGCTCGATCTCCTGACCTAACGCCCTTGGATTTCTTTGCATGGGGCTTTATCAAATCAAACGTCTATCAAACGAGGGTTACAGCTCTGCAAGATTTACGTGCTCGTATCGTAACAGCAGTTACAAAAATAACCCCTGTCATGCTCCAAAATGTATTTCGCAATGCTGCTGACAGATTCTAACTCTAGAGATACTGATAGTGCTCATTATAATCATATGCTAAAGTATTCATTAAATGTATGCCTTATATTATATTGTTATTGACTTTTACCCTTTTTGCTACGTTTTCACTGAAATAGATAGTGATTTTATAAACACCCTGTATATACAGAGGATTGACAAAAGTAAATAGACACTTTCGATGTATTTTACTTTGTTTTTATAAAAGTATATATATATATAGAGAGAGAATTGTCTTCTACATTTATTTAAGAATGTATACAAATGTATATGTATATATATATATATATATATATATATATATATATATATATATGTGTATATATAGTGTACTGTTATTTTTGTTTTCTGCTGTCATTTTGGTGTTTTATTTATTTCGGATTAAGTGTATTTCTTTAAAATATTGGGACTCGTTTAAATAATTAGCTCGAGCATATTTAAGGAGAATTAACTTTGATTTCGCGGAATTTTCTTCATGAAAAAATAATAGAATTAATGTGGTGTTAACATAAAAATCAATAACACTGGGGAACACAACTTTTGGTGACTTAGATGTTAGACCTGTTTCTGGGTATATTGAGGTCGCTGATTCTAAAAATGACATTAGTTTTTCTCCATCAGCTCTGCTTATCAAGATATGATATATATCTATATATATTTCTATATAATGTATATAATATTATATAATTGCTGACTGGCAATCACTGTTGTTGTCAATTGAATACAAAAGTATGATGAATGTCAGCAAAAATAGTGTATTAACATCAAACAAGCATAAGGTACGAAAAATATTTATTAAATTCAAACAAGCTTGAGACACGAACGGCAAAAAAAGTTCTTTCATTGAGACATCTCACATAAACCGCGTTTCTGAGATTTCTTGCGATGAGATGTACCAGGACATTCGCGTTGGATGCTCCAGCAGTAATCTGCCATCATGTGAGTATCCCATCGTCCGCGGTACCGTTCTTCCATGGTCCTTAGTTCTTGGTGAAATCGTTCACCCTGTTCCTCGCTTAGATCACCGAGGTTATCTGGGAAACGATCCCAATGACTGCGGAGGTAATGCAGTTAGATGCTCATTTTACAGCCAAGTTTACAAAAAGAAGAGAGCATATTCTCCACTAGTTCACCGTAGTTATCGGCCTTATAGTGCCCAAGGGAATTCTTCACAACCATACTAAACGATGACCACGCACGTGCCTCAATGTTGTCCATTGAATCTTGGAAACGCGGGTCTTTCATGAGTTCCCGGATTTGCGGTCCATCGAAAATACCTGCCTTCAGCTTTTCCATGCTCAGCGCAGGAAATTTTCTACATATGTAGCCAAAACACGTCCCATCTCTGTTCAAAGCCTTTATAAATTGTTTCATCAAACCTAGTTTGATGTGCAGTGGTTGCAATATGATCCTTTCTCTGTCAACCAAAGCTTCTTTGATGATATTTTTTTCTCCAACCACCATTTTTTCTCTCAGAGGCCACTGTCTTCTCACCCAGTGTTCATCTTTAGCTCTACTGTCCCAGAGACATATAAAGCACGGGTACTTGGTGTACCCGCTCTGCTGGCCCAGGAGAAAATTCACCATCTTCAGATCCACACAGATCACCCATTGGTGGTCTCGGTATGATATCTTTTCTAGGACTAGGGCGACTGTCCCGTGCTCTTCTCTCATACCGACTGAGTGACCAATTGGGATTGATCTGTATCTGTTGCCGTTGTGTAGAAGAACACATTTTAGGCTCCGTTTGGAGCTATCTATGAATAACCGCCATTCACTTGGTGTGTATTCCGATATGCCCATTTTCATCAGCAATCCGCGCACATTTGTTGCAGAAAACTAAATCGTTCTCTTTTGAGAAGAAGGGCAGTAAATCCTTTTCTCTGTCGCGATATAACGTGATTTTGGTTCCCGGCAGCAGTAAATTTTTTTCTCCCAGCCTGGAAGCTAACAATTCAGACGATTTCTTCGAAAGACTTAAGTCCCTTATGAGGTCGTTTAATTCGTGTTGACTAAAACCTTCTGCAACTGATGACGGTCCTTCGAAATCACTGTCATTTTGCCCACATATGCTTTCTTTGTCAGTAGCAGATTCATCATCTTCTTGAGGGAGCTCTGGAAGATGGCTGAATGATGGGACAGGTATCTCATCTGAATGTGAAACAGGCCGTCTAGCTGAGTCTATGTCAGGATACGTCCATTTACTCCGGTTACGTCCATTGATGCCCTTTATATTCACCAAACAAAAGTAACAGTCATGACTGTGGTTTCTCTGTTCTCTCCATACCATTGGTATACCAAATTTCAGGCACCTCCTCTTTCCGTTGGTCCATTGCCGCAGATTCTCCGTACACGTTTTACACACAACATGAAGAGCCCATGGCTTATCTTGGTCCCCTAGTTGTACTTTGAAATAGGCAAAATAAGCTTTTTTCACAAAATCAGTAATAGTTTTTCTCTGTTCAATGAACGTGTACCTCCGCAGATAAAACAAAACACATCTGGATGATTTAAACACTTTCTTCGTGATGAAGCCATGTCAACACCTGTAACAGGAAAGAATTCACGTTAGTACATGTACAATACACATGCAAAACAGCAACATCAGCAAAATCATAGCTACAATTTAATTATACAGATGCATTTAGATTTACGAGCAACTCATAATACCGTTCCAGAAGGGTAATAAAGTAGGTAATGACGTATGCAATATCTCAAAAACTAGAGCTGCTAGAACAAAATGGATAATATTTTCTGAATCAGTGGCATGAAAATATCCAGAATTAGGTCTAAAATATCAGGCACCAAGAAATTTTTTTTTTGTTCCCCAGTGTAATCTATGTTTTTTACTCCACCTTAGTCCAACAGTATAACATGGAATCCGAAACATGGTATGGAATCCACCACAGTTAGTAATTTAATATATATACATATATATATATATATATATATATATATATAAATTGTGTATTGTTATTTTGCATGCATTTTCCTTTATTGTTTATTAAATATACTAGCATGAAAGTACGAAGAATGAATAAAGGATTCCTCAATTACTTTGCTTTCGCAGAAATTTCCTTATAAAAGATATGTATTTTACTTTGTTTTTACAAAAGTATATATATATAGTCATGGTGGGATTTTAAATAGCTATATTATTGCAACGAAACATGATAATGAGATGAAAAAAAGGCAAATTGAAGAACAACTCTAAAAGAATAACTTTATTTAACGTAGTTCGATATGGGCTCCTCTGGTAGCCCTGCAGACATCTAGGCGGTGATGTGTGTCCGTAAAGTCATGGTGGGATTTTAAATAGCTATATTATTGCAACGAAACATGATAATGAGATGAAACAATGCCAAATTTAAGAACAACTCTCAAAGTTGTATCTTGTAGTTAGTCTAGGCTAAGCTTAACCTTTATCTCGTAGTTAGTCTAGGCTGTCCACATGCCTATGTTGAACATGAGCGTAATAGTCCGAAAGTTAATGTGTGGTGTGCTCTAGCACGAGATCGAGTGATTGGCCCATTTTTCTTCGCGGAACCCACTGTGACGTCACACAACTACCTCGCTATGTTGGAACATTTTGCAGTACCCCAATTTATTGACAATAATGTCATCTTTCAGCAAGATGATGCTCCTCCGCACTATGCCAACGTTGTTCGAGAATTCCTTAATGAAAAATTTCCACAGAGATGGTTAGGAAGAGGAGGATGGAAGCCATGGCCTCCACGCTCTCCGGACCTGACACCTTTGGACTTTTATTTGTGGGGTTACGTCAAGCAAAGCGTGTACAGTGTACCCATTAGGGATATTCATCACTTGCACGAGCGAATCACGGAAGCTATCGCATCCGTCACTCCTGACGTTCTTGGGCGTGTGTGGCTGGAATTGAATCACCGCCTAGATGTCTGCAGGGCTACCAGAGGAGCCCATATCGAACTACGTTAAATAAAGTTATTCTTTTAGAGTTGTTCTTCAATTTGCCTTTTTTCATCTCATTATCATGTTTCGTTGCAATAATGTAGCTATTTAAAATCCCACCATGACTTTACGGACACACTGTATATATATATATATATAGAGAGAGAGAGAGAGAGAGAGAGTGAGAGAGAGAGAGAGAGAGAGAGAGAGAGAGAATTGTCCTCTACATTTATTTAAGAATGTATACAAATGTATATGTATATATATATATAGTGTACTGTTATTTTTGTTTTCTGCTGTCATTTTGGTGTTTTATTTATTTCGGATTAAGTGTATTTCTTTAAAATATTGGGACTCGTTTAAATAATTAGCTCAAGCATATTTAAGGAGAATTAACTTTGATTTCGCGGAATTTTCTTCATGAAAAAATAATAGAATTAATTTGGGGTTAACATAAAAATGAATAATCTATGTTTTTTACTCCACTTTAGTCTTACAGTATAACATGGAATCCGAAACATGGTACGGAATCCACCATAGTTAGTAATTTAATATATATATACACACACACACACACATATATATATATATATATATATATATATATATATATAAAATGTGTATTCTTATTTTGCATGCATTTTCCTTTATTGTTAATTAAATATACTAGCATGAAAGTAAGAAGAATGAATAAAGGATTCCTCTATTACTTTGCTTTCGCAGAAATTTCCTTATAAAAGATAATATAAAAATATATGAAAGGATTTACAAAAGTAAATAGACTTTCGGTTTGGCTTTGCAGTAAATGAAAGCGATTCAGGTCTCTCGAATTATAGGAAAATTAAATATTATTCTTATAGAATGTTATTGGAATAATATACAATATAACGAGTCCTGTGTATTTCTTTTTTTGTTAATTAAATAAATAGTGTGTTTTAAATAGTTCTTTTACTGGGCAAATTAAGGAAAACGTCTCCCTCTCTCTTGCATTTAATAAATAATATAATTAAAATAAATGGTGCTCTCTGGTAACCCTGCATATATAAATGGTGCTGCCTGGCAACTCATGTATATGTAGATAAATAATTAAAATAAATGGTGCAATCTGACAACTCATCTATGTATAAATAAATAGATAAATAGTGCTCTGTGGTAACCCTCCTTAAATAAATAAATAATATAGTGGTAGCTGGCAACTCACCCTAATAAGGTACACCTGAACATAATTAAATTATATAGGGATATCTGACAACTCCCGACCCTCTATATAACAGCTGCGGATCCCCTGGACACTCATTATACGACGAACTCTGGTGGAATAATCAACTCTCTCCTCCTTAGGTTATGTTTCCCTTTGGGGGTGAGGGCATCTTTCCTTCTCCTCAAAAGACCCTCCTCCTCCTCCTCCTTTCTCTGCCTCTCTTAGGTTAAGGTTACCCCTTTGGGGAAGGTCATCCTCCCTTCTACCCCGAAGCTCCGTCCCCCTTTCATTGTAGCTTGGGTATAACCCATCCCCCTTGCTGCACAACCCCTCTTCATTGCGGTTTGGAGGATAACCCCTTCCCTTTTTGCATAACTCCCTCCCCCCTTTGCAACATTGATCAACATTTGCCACATTGCATTTGCACTCTAGCATTTTGCGGTCATACTACTGATCTCAAATATTTTGTCAACTTTTCCCCACCTCAATCGGCCACACCTGGTTCTTGGACCCCCTGAGCGCAAGAAAGACAATATCTGGGGAAAAGAGCAAAGATCATTCAAATTTTCTTTTCTCTTTTACTTTTTATCCTTGTATTGGTAAAAATATATCTAATAATAATAATAACAATACGCAGTTTCTGTCCTTTTGTCTGGGCTTCTGTCTGTCTGGCGTTTTTCCAGGAAACCGCTCAACGTAGGGCACTCATCCTTACACCGTTTGCAGTTTACACGGGTGTAAAGATCTGTCTGGGAGTATCCTAAAGATATTTATTTTTTTGTTCGCACACACGCGCGTAGACGAACGCACGCAACTTTTAAACGAAGTCAGATAGAGAAAAAGTTCATAGGAGCAAAAATGTTCCTTTTGGTCTGCTTAGGTCGAAGGTTATGTAGGGGGGTTGGTGTGAGGCATGTGGGAAACTCCAACCCGTCATTTTGCGCGTCCTGCAAGCTGAAATTTGAAGGTGCATGAACTACGTACAAAAATTCACTTGGCTTCCCGAGTATATATTTTATTGTTAAATCATGAAACAGCTCTTTACGTTTCATGTAAAAAAACTCTTGTTACAATAAGTGGCCTATGTTTTGGTATTTGATGAGCTTCAGTGACTTCAGTCCATCTTGGATTATTTCGAATAAACGTAATAAATAGATCCGGCTTCCCAAATTTACTTCCAATTGCCATTGCGTCTTGATAATTCTGCTACATTGCTCTCGGGCTGCCCTGATAAAGATACTAATTTGACCGCAGATGTTTTCATATTTATATTCCTGGATCTGTTTTAACATATGGACAGCTTTATGTAGCTTTTTCTAGAGTGATAAGTTTTGATTCTGTTAAAGTGTTTGGTGAAAGAATAACTAGAAAGCCTGTAATTAAAGAATTAATTTGACCGCAAATGTTTTGCTGGTCTCTGCGAGTATTATAATACTATAGTTATTACAATATTACAATAATTTCAACATAGAACATATAATTATTAATATGACTATAAATATAAATAAAGGTCCGGTGCTAGTGTCCTCTAGAAAATGATACAATGAAAAAACGGATGTAACAATTTGGCTCTTAAGTTTTAGGCTTTACTTGGCTCTCAGATTAATTATAAAAAGCAAACACTTTATGGGTAGTTATGGTTATGTAATACGTAAATACTGTTGTTTGTATGAAAGTAATGTTTTTCAACAAACAAATGAACTTTCAGTCTAAATGAGAAATGAATGATGTAAGCAGTATAAATTAAGTCTTGAGCTCATAATAGGTATGTGAAACGGCACTATTACAGTTGGGTATCCCAACCCAATAAATTCAATTACATTAAAACGAAAAATTAAAGGTTAGTTTAATTGAATGCCCGGTTAAGTCAACTGTATGCACTTGACAATTGGTTAGGTTAAGTTGTGATATTTTCGTCAGTTTTAACTAAAATATCACGACTTAATCTAACCAATCGTCAAGAGCCTACAGTTGACCTAACTGGTTAAGTCGTGTATTTTCGTTAAAACTAACGAAAATATCACAACTTAACCTAACCAAATGTAAAGGGCATACAGCTGACCTAACCGGGCATTCAGTTAACCTAACCTTTAAATTTTTTGTTTTAATGTAATTAGAATTTGTTGGGTTGGAGTACCCAACTGCAATAGTGTCTATGAAACGTACCGTATTAAGAATTAGTAGTTGAAATAAGAAATTATGTAAACAGTATACTTCACATCTTAGGTCATTGTAATAGGCATGTGAAACGTACGATATTAAAAATTAATAGTAAATACACTTCAGACAAGTAATATAATCATATTAATCATATACATTTAGTCCTAAAATACATCAGTACAATATCAGTGTTCTTTTAATGAAATAGATTTCAAGTTTATTTTAAGTGTACTCGCGTTGGAAATATATTTAAGATCAGTGATTAAGTAATTTCGTCATTTCAAACCAATGAAAATAAGTGGATTTTGGGATGAAAACAATCTAAGTTGAAGTGAATTTCTTGATAAATTGAAAACTATTTATTCATTCACTGTAAGATAATTTTGTTCGTAGATTTGTAAATGAAAATAAAATGTTCCAGTATGGTTATGTCTCAGCACAAACACCCGTCACTTCTGAATACTCCGAAGGGACTAATCTTCACAACGGAAACAAGGTTGTCGCTATTCCGCATACGTATATGACGTCACAATTCGACACGTTTTCTCTGGTTATTTTAGTTTTTAGAAAATGTGGTATAGGTATAACTAATTTGATTTAAGCTATTCTGTTATTCATACAGGTTCTACAAATTGAAATGTATATCACCCTTTATTTCAGGGAAAATATTTGTCTGTCAGCAATCAGATTTATAATTAGTTTAAATATTTTAACATCCATCAGATGGTTTGTTGTATGATATATATATATATATATATATATATATATATAATATATATATATATATATATATATATATATATACTGGGTGATCCAGATAAATGGGACCCATAAAAAAAAGCCAAATACTCTTAATATTTAATTCCTTTCATAAAAACTATATATCATTCGAAAGAGTAGAGTTACAAGTTTATTATGAAATATTTATTTTTTTAAAATGACTCTTTTCAAATGTGCTCCATTAGTTGCCAAGCATTCCAGTGTTCTCGCTTGTAAGTTCTGCATCACTTTTGCAAGAGTGTGCGGTGGTATGGCCTGTATCTCATTTGTGATGGCGGCCTTCAATTCTTGCAAGGTCGTTGGGTTATTTCTGTAGACCCTACTCCTTAAATATCCCCAGATATAATAATCTAAGGGAGAAAAATCCGGAGACCTTGCGGGCCATTCAACGTCTCCAAATCTTGAGATTAACTCGCCTGGAAACGTTTGACACAAAACTGCCATGCAGTTCCTCGTGGTATGGCAGGTAGCTCCGTCTTGTTGGAACCAGTGGTTTTCTAGACAAAGATCTCTTAATTTAGGAATAAGGAAATCGGTCAACATTTTTTCGTAGCGATCACCATTTACAGTGACCGTGTTTCCGGTGGAATCCTCGAAAAGTACGGCCCTATGATCTGAGATGCAGTAAGACCACACCAAACAGTTACACGCTGACTATGCAACGGGACTTCGGTAATATTCAATGGATTTTCTGTTGCCCAGAAACGACAATTTTGTTTGTTTACAGTTCCATTCAAGTGAAAATGGGCTTCGTCTGAAATAATCAAAGTTGCTAGAAAATTGGTGGTGTCATTTACCTTCTGTTGGATCCATTGACAGAATTGTCGTCTTCGTGCGAAATCTCCATCGTTTAGTTGTTGCACTGTTTGAATTTTATATGGAAAGAGCATTAAATTTTGCTTGAATATACGGTGTGTTGTTCCATATCCAACTCCTAACAGCTGAGAAGCACGTCTGATGCTTATGTTAGGATTATCCTGTACAATTTCATGAGTTCTGTTAATGATCTCGTCTATCCTTGCTGTGCGCACTCTTCCAGTTGGTTTTCTTTTTCCAATGCTGCCAGTTAGGGAAAAATTTCTGACACACCGACGGATTACTTTCTTAGAAGGTGATTTTGACATCTGAAAATTTGTCTTGAAAGATCTTTGAGCTGAAACTACACTTCTTCCATGCTCATAATATTGCTCAGTTATGAAACGCAGCTGTTCCACAGTCCATGCAGTCATCTTGAAGGGTTAGTTTTAACTAACACTTTTATTTTGTTTTGTATCTTATCTTGTCTTGTATTGTCAAAACCTATACAATCCTGTACAAACTTGTAACTATCCTCTTTCGAATGATGCGTATGATTTTATAAAAGGACTTATACTTTAAGAGTTACAGGGGTTTCTTTTGGGTCCCATTTCTCTGGATCACCCTTTATATATATATATATATATATATATATATATATATGATGAATAAAACCACGACGGGAAAAGAAACACAAAGTGGTGCTCAAGCGCTTTCGTCTAATGACATCCTCAGGAACACTGGAGTGAAAGGAGAGTTCAAGACAATATATAGGTTACAAAAGTAAATATATATATATATATATATATATATATATATATATATATATATATATATATATAGTAAGTATAGAAATAAAAATTGTGGGAGGAGCAAACACATTTGTACTGAAAATTGACAATTTTAGCACTTTGCCCGAAATTCAACATAAATTCAAATGGCTTGTTTCCAGCCAATTTTTATAGTTATTATCTGAATGGTACACAGGTCACAAAAGAATAAAAAGAAATAAAAATATATAAATTGGAAAAAATTACAAAATAATGCCTTAGTGATATATATAGGTCACAACCGAAATAAACATAAAGAAATAAACCAACAGATAAAAACAAAAATTGTAAGTGGAGTCTACAAATTCAAGCTCAAAAGGAAAGTTTACAATCAATTTAATAGATGATGTCAAAATGATATATATGTCACAAAGAAATAAAATAAAGAAATAAACCAAAAAATAAATTGAAAAATAAATTGAGGCGCACACAAATTTATGTTGAATTTCGGGCAAAGTGCTAAAATTGTCAGTTTTCCGTACAAATGTGTTTGCTCCTCCCACAATTTTTATTTCTATACTTTATTTCTATACTTCCTGAGGATGTCATTAGACGAAAGCGCTTGAGCACCACTTTGTGTTTCTTTTCCCTTCGTGGTTTTATTCATCATAAATATTTTTCACGTGTCACTTTCGTGAAATAATTTTATATATATATATATATATATATATATATATACACGTATCATTTACATATTTTGGTGTGAATTAATACCAACTTTGTTAATTTTCATGTTTTATTACAGATCTCATATTCACAAAATAGATAAAAATATCATATCATCCCTTACCATATTTACACAAAATATTTCTCCATATTACCAATTTTAAACACTGTTAATCATGTCCTGACTGGGTTTGAATTTCAGGCAACCACCCTGTGCTCTCACAGCTTCGGACATAAAATAAATATTAACTAAAAAAAAGGAATTGAATAGAAACACCTTATATATGATTTCTGTTAACATTTATTACGTTTTTCATATTAAAATTGTCATATTTAAAAAGTGAGGAATTATCCCGCATTGACGTGGAATGAGGTCCACAGTTCCACGTACGTCGATGATGCGCAATTGTTTTCCGCACTAGCAGACGAAATTCCTGAAAACGGCAGCCTTAAACGGAAAACACGAGTACAGTCAACCGAAATGAACGTGTCTTTGATGGCTCATCAAATGTTTGTAGCGAAACGCGAGGCTAGGAAACTTCACCAACAGTTTCAAACACAAAAGTGGTGTCAAAAGAAATTGTATCAGCTGGCACAGTCAATAAAAATAATGAAATGTTCATAGACTATGCATAGTAGAGGTGGAATTTTGGGGTCACTGAAAATTCCATATGCTGCAGCTCACAACTCGAGACGAGTTGCTGTATTGTGTTTCTCTAAAAAAAATTAGAAAATAAAGTTATTTGCTTTCTGTGATATTTTTCTTCTGTGTATTGTTTACAATTTACGTAACTGAACATTTCTGTTACAAAAATAAATTTTTCAGAAAATAATTACCAAATATTACCCAATAGCAGCATATCCAATGACGTCATAAAATTGAGTCCCAAGGATATAAATAAATCGTGTGCAAATCGTATGAACAGGTGTGATTTTTTCATATTTTATTCATTGGGTTTTTATTCGTGGACCCTCAGAAAAATTGCTATGGACCTCGGTTGAGAATCCCTGCAGTATAAGTTGGGGGTTCCATTTGTCTGGTCTGAGTGCTGTGCTGCAGTTTGTAGCCGACCTCACTGATTATATTATCAGTCAGCTTTCATAAAGTTTAATCGAATCCTTTTAACAATTTCTTATGTACATTATCGAAAGTTAATTTTAAATACTTTGGCGTGAAATAAGTTCCATATTAGTGTACCTCAACTTATAACTATTTTTAGAAATTTTTACATTGAAAACAAAGAAATACATCACTGATTTTATAGCTTCAAAAATTACTTAGTTTACATCTTATTTGTTGTTACATTTTTTCGTTTATCATTATCAACAATCATCATCTCAACCGCATTTCCGCAGCTTTTTAAATTGTCCTTTTATCGCAATTATTTATATTTTATTGTTCGCTGTTTCGAAATTGAAACATTTGAAATAGAATCCACGATAAAATTTTAGTTCCAGATCGTATTGCAAGAGCATTCGAGTGCATGAAACGCAGAACGATATTTGCATGAAGACCTTTTAATTTTGGCATTGTTGTACGAAAGTCCATTTCCTATCGTTTGATAACCCAATGAAGCTCAAAAAATTTGGTTGTGCATTCGTATTGGTTATTTTCAAATTTCAATCTGGTGCTTCTTTTGTAGCAGAGGAAAAGTTTTATTGATTATAATAAATACTTAGCTCTCTCTCTCTCTCTCTCTCTCTCTCTCTCTCTCTCTCACGTAATATGTTCAATTACATGTTCATTGACTTAAGTAGTATTACCGCAAAATGTTTAGGTGTAATGCAATTGCATGAAACATTGCATGCAACATCATGAGTGTTTTTGAACCCCCCTTCAACCCCCCACTAAAAATTATATATATATATATATATATGAGTTGTATATATGTGAACTCCAAGGGATAACCTAACCTGGCTGCTCAGACCTACAAAATGTATATATGTGGGTGTGCATGCATCTATAGAAAAGCTTCTTTTATATATATGTGAGTTGTATGTATGGTATGTAAACTCTAAGAGGTAACCTAACCTGGTTGCTGAGGCCCCCCTTAAAAAAAAAAAAAAAATATATATATATATATATATATATGCATATATGCATGTAAATGTGAGTAGCCTAAAAGAAAACAAGAAATAAAGAGAGTAGGAGGAGAAAGAAAGAGATGTTCTCAGAGGCATGTCTCGAAGCATTTTGACTTCTTCAGCATCACAGACAGATGGCTTAGATGTCAGCCATGCCACAGCTAATTGTACAGCGTAATCGGCTGTAGGGCAGTCTTTTTAGAGTGTAAGCAACCAGTCGCTATATTTTAGTGATTTATACAAACATATGTAGGCTAACTGTACAGCCACCACCACTCACATCAAATTCTTAAAGTAAAATGTGGCCTTTTAGGTTGGCTTCAGTATCCCCGCCAGTCGAAGCAGCCAGAGAATACAGCCATTCGCCTTAGACACACACACATACACACTCTGTATAATTTATATGTATATATACTGTATATATACTAAATATACTGTATATATTATCGTTATTAAGATTATAAACCATTAATTCAGTTTTATTCATCTAGATACGCCTCACCTGGTAGCAAGAAAATAAGTTAATTCGGGAATATTACTAGTGTGTAGGTTAAATATATTAGGCTCAAAACAATATTATATTTAAGTGCATATCTCCATTGTCTTGGTTGCCTAGGTTTATGCTTTCGCCACAAAGATCAAACTTGTCACTCCAACTTAGAATACCCAGGCACTACACTAAATTCTTCCCCAAGATGTAAAAATAGTATAAACCATTAACAGACACTACGCTGCTTAACACCTGAAATCTAACTGTGAAGCGTCAATGATGCAATAGCTGTAACATCGCTTTTCTTACTTCGAAGGAGCGACAAATAGCTGTGTGAAGATGTTCAATTCAGATTGCTGTCAAATTAGTATTATTATTACTGTTATTATTATCATTATTAATATTATTATTACTCTTATTATTTTTCCTATTATTATTATAACTATTATTATTATTTTTATTATTATTACTATTATTATTATTTTTACTTTAATAAACTTTTTGGAATTTTCTAAAGTACGAAAAATATTTTTCAATTAAAGTAAATTTCACTAAACTACGAATAGCCTTCCTTTAAATATCACACAATTCCCAATAAATATATATATATATATATATATATATATATATACAAACTCAGAATGGTCCCCTGAGAAATTTATATGTTAAACACAGACCGTGCATGGAACAAGGAACTCTTCTGGGAAAATTAAATCCACTATAGTCCGAATTCGGACTATAGTGGATTTAATTTTCCCAGAAGAGTTCCTTGTTCCATGCACGGTCTGTGTTTAACATATAAATTTCTCAGGGGACCATTCTGAGTTTGTGTATATTAAACGGACGTGTTACGTGCCTTGAAAAGTGGACGCTCAATGTCCCGGTTGAGGTTTAAGTTTTGTTTTTTTTGGCTAAAAATACAATAGTTACCCCTTTTTCTTTGTTTATTCAATCCGACGTGAATGCAACGAGTCTTTTACTTATATAGAGGTTCTGAATGTAGGGACTAGGCTTGCTTTAAACCCTAGGTCCATGTCCCAAAGCTGGATCCTGTCTGCTTTGCAGATAGCTGGTGAGGGAAGCTATATTTATGGGACCTCTTTGCGAGAGACCCGTTGCCCACGTCGGGCTAGCATCATGAAAAAGAAAAACTATGGTATTTGTCATTTACCATTACTTATTCGGACTATAGTGGATTTAATTTTCCCAGAAGAGTTCCTTGTTCCATGCACGGTCTGTGTTTAACATATATATATATATATATATATCTGTGTGTGTATATATATATATCTGTATATATGTGTATATATATATATCTATATATATATATCTGCATATATATGTATGTATATATATATATATCTGTATATATGTTATATATATATATATATCTATATCTATATATATCTGCATATATATGTATATGTATATATATATATATATATTAATATATATATATATATATATATGATACACACAGACCGTGCATGGAACAAGGAACTCTTCTGGGATAATTAAATCCACTATAGTCCGAATAAGTAATGGTAAATGACAAATACCATAGTTTTTCTTTTTCATGATGCTAGCCTGACGTGGAACGGGCAACCGTCACTCGCAAAGAGGTCCCATAAATATAGCTTCCCTCACCACTATCTGCAAAGCAGACAGGATCCAGCTTTGGGATCCTCTTAGCGAGTGACCCGTTGCCCACGTCGGGCTAGCATCGTGAAAAAGAAAAACTATGGTATTTGTCATTTACCATTACTTATTTGGACTATAGTGGATTTAATTATCCCAGAAGAGTTCCTTGTTCCATGCACGGTCTGTGTGTATCATAAAAAACTCAGGGAACCATTCTGAGTCCATTCCCAATATATAATATATATATATATATATTATATATATAATCGGGACAAAGATATCAGGGGAATAATACGTGTAGGATTACCGTATCATCACGCTGATCAGAAATTATTCACTTTGTATGCCTAGAGATTTCTCCAGTGTTTACGACAATCTAAAGAAAACTATATTTATTTCGGAAAAAGCCAATTTGTAACATCACAACAAGCACATAACTTACACGGTGAATTAAAGCAATTCTATTATATTGCAAGCCCTCACAATACCTCACAATCCCCTTCATACAAAGCCCCATATCAAAAATACATGCCATACCTCATAGACAGCACCACCACCACCCATTAGACCGGTAAAGCCTCAAAAAACGGCCAGATAATATAATTATCTCACTCGTGACAGAAAGCCATCACGAGGGTCAGGGTTGTGATGCACTGCATTCCTCTCTGTTCTTTCAAACAAAAACTGAAACACGGTAAACAAAATTTAAAGCAAAAACAAAACTTTTGCCTTTATTTATAAATATATCTTTAAATCTTATTATTTAAAATTATTTAAAATATTAATATAATTTTATAATAAAACTAGATTTTAGTTTTACGGCTAACTTATTCATTTTTTTTAAATATCCTATTTTTCAACGGATCCTATGTTTCACAATATATAAAAAGTCGGCGAGCAACCAGCAGTCAATTATTTTCAGAAATAAATACATGGATATGTATAAGGCAAATATATACAGAGAAGACATATATAAATACATTCTTTAGTAGGTATCAAGTTATCAACACGAATGTAGAATATTAGCCGTAAATTCTCTTACCAGCCAAATCTGACAAACTCCTCAGGACCTGGACTGAGATTTGCCAGCGAGGTCTTTAAACCAATGTTATTTTTCTAGACGTATTTTGCTAATCAAAATATGTTAATGAATTTCTGTAAATCGTTTTAAATACATGGGTGGCTATAATTTACTGTAGGTTTATTTTATATTACTTCCTTTAATCAGTTTTCCAGGCAGAAAAGTCGCCAGATGTATCAAGACACAGGTCCTGCCTAATAACTTTATAATTATTTACGCAAAGCACAATTCTCTCATATATATATATATCCCAGAACATACCACATATACTGCGTTAATTGGAATTACCTGTTTGGCAAAGATTTCATGACACCTTATGCGAGCTAATTACTGAACAATAATTATATGCGGAGAATCTGGCAACTATCTTCACCAGCTGGTGTGAAAATGCTGTCAGCGTTGTTCTTTAAACCAATAATATTTTTCTAAACGTATTTTCCTAATCAAAATATGTTAATGAATTTATATAAGTCGTTTTAGATACATGGGTGGCAATAAAATACATTCTCTCTCTCTCTCCTCTCTCTCTCTCTCTCTCTCTCTCTCTCTTTAATATATATATATATATATATATATATATATATATATACACACATATATATATATAGCAGAATATACCAGCTGGTGAGAAAGTAGCCAGTGAAGCCATTAAACCAATATTATTTTTCTAAACGCTGTTCTTCATCGTCATATTGTTCAGCCAGATAAATTTAAAGAAATGCTAGCACTAAATCAAACATACAACCGTTTTCTAAATATACGCTTAAACATTATTATTATTATTATTATATATGTAAACGATTATTTAAATTAAACATCAGCTTTCCTTCGCAATATGTTTAAAAACCGTTTAAACAGGCATTTTAAAAATATTAACGTCGTTTAAAATAAAACAATTAGCAACAGGAACTCTGGGTATGATAGTCGAGGTTTGAGTCTGTTGACGATTGATGCCAGCTTGTGATGTGCCAGCGTTAAATTTATATTAAAAAAAATTAGACTAACACGAACTTAGACGTAGCTTGTAGTGTAAACTAACCTACTTTTTGTTAACTCTTCATACTTTTGTTCTTTTATCATCCTCTCTCTACTTGCATGTCTGTAGTTTGCATGGTATGACAATGTTTCTTTGAGGTAAGACTGTGTTTGCATGGTTTGTAAGCATTCTTATTTTACTTCTTTTCATCTTTCACCCCTTTCCTCTTCTCTTCGACTATTTTTCCGACTTATCGGCAGTACAGTGGTCGGCGGATGATGATGGTGATTCTTTCTCTCTCATTTTATGAATGAATGTTAACCCACGAATGATAGGTTTTGCTATTTACTTAACCCCCTATTCTCTTCTTTTAACCCCCTATTCTCTTCTTTTAACACCTACTCTCTCTTTTCAACCCCCTACCCTCTTCTTTCTCTCGGGCTAACATTAGAGTGGATCTTCGGGTGTTTGTTAACCTTAGCTTCTGTAGATCTGTAGATATTGTTCAGCCAGATAAATTTAAAGAAATGCTAGCACTAAATCAAACATACAGCCGTTTTCTAAATATACACTTAAACATTATTATTATTATATATGTAAACGATTATTTAAATTAAACATCTGCTTTCCTTCGCAATAAAAAACAGCTGGCAACCCAGCTTACATTCTTGACACATAACTGTCGCAGTAATTGTTTTCAGACTAATAATTAAGTTTTAAGTATATATAATTTTCTGGAAATTCCTTTCAAAGTGCTGTAATAACGAATAAAATGTAAGATATGATACTTGATTAATATTAATAGGGTCGTCAAATTCGATCTATTTCCGTTACCCCAACAAATAACACTTTTCTCTATATGATCGTATACAGAAAACGTACACACATTTAACGGGGTCGGGGTCCAAAAATATTTAATATCCAGCTTACGAGCAATTTGAAAATTTACTTGTAAACAATATTCCAAAAAAAATATATATATATATATTAGGGTGTTTCATAAATTAAAAGTTTGGAAAAATTTTAATCCACATGGATCCCCTTGTTCCATTTGCTGAGGAGACTGATAAACCGAAGTATTAATTCAATAGTTTAAAGTTTACGGGTCCCCAGTTTGATGCTCTGGCAGATCATAAACGGAAAAAATTAAACAAAAATCTGTCAATGAATTTTTATTCAACAAACGAGTACCATTTCACTACACATTTTCACAAGATACAAAACATAACCACTTCTTGCGAATCATTTGTCCATGAAATCCTTCTTGGTTTTATTCGGTATTTCGCCCTATGCTGCATCACAGTTTTGAGCAAATACTGCTTCTGCTCTTCGTTCTTCGTCAGAGAACAGTTGAACTCTTTGGTGAGCGCGATGGCTCTTTCGGCCCGATCGTTGACGACAGAGATTTTGTTAACAGTTGCCGCTGCTTGCTTGAAGCCCTCTACTTCAGTCCACTCGGCAACTGGCTTTTTCAAGAATTCTGTGTCCAAGTCGAATGCATGGAAGAAAGCCATCGTCTTTCTTGTCACGAACTCCGCCAAGTGTTTCGAGGCAAGATTCCTGACGTTCTTCCTTGGGGTCGCTTGAGTTCCTTTTTCGATGCGGGCTTACCCAAACTGACGACCATCTGAGCCTTTTCTTCATCTGCCACATCTGCGTCGAAGAACGCCATGGCAATAAGAGTCCTCAGAGATGTACCATAGGTGTCGAGACATGGCTTCTTGCGCAGCGTTAACACACGAATATCCCGACATGGCAAAGGCTTCCGCGTCACGCAGAAATTCCAGATCAACTGCGGCAGCCTTGCTTGAGGTTGCAGCACGAGTCCAACCTCGGATGTAGACGAGGGACACGAAGAGACCTACGGCTGTCAGAGCTTCCAACTCGTGGACTCGACATCTTGAACTGCTTCTTCAGTAGAATTACTTTCAAGGAGTAGATGGCTATCGCCATCCATCGAGCGTGATGGTAAGCGCCAGGGGCTCTGAGAGGGAAATCCACCACTTTTGCTTCTCCCAGGAAGATGAGAACCAACTGTAGCAGTTCCTTGTAGTCATCGCGCTGATGCGACGTGCTCACCATCCCTCTCACCAGCAGGACTGACTTCTCCCTCAGTTCCCTCATAGAGTCATTGACTTGAGCAAAATCGTACGGCCGCACGTCCAACCGGTCGATGAACTTCCATTGTGCCTGAAACCTCTTGAAAACGGGTATATCGGGGCCACTTGAAGGGCCGTATGCACGCTTGAAGACGGAGCTGAGGATGACTTCATAGGATGTGATGCCGACAGGGGAAGTACATGAGTTCTCTGCCAAGACCTTTCTCAATCAGGACGCAGGCCCCGATATGAATCCCGGTGTTCGACGCTGTCGTGTCGAAAGACAGTCCCCGCACGCGCTCTTCCATCCTGTGTTCCTTGACCAAATCCAAGCAAACTCGCGCTATCTTCTCGCCGGTTCCGGACGTCACCTTAGGAACGCCGAGCACTTCTCCTTGCCGTCGCCAGAGACGAGGACGGCGATCCGGTCAACGCTCTCCTTCCATTGCTCATTGTCAGGTAGGAGCTTACCGTCCCAATGCAAGACAAGAGGCTGACCAGGACAAACTTCGTCGGATTGATAACTTTCAGCAGCCACCTTCCTGAGAGCCTTGCGTGTGCGGTACATGGTACTGGCAGAAATGGACAGTTCATCCAAGTCAAAACCTAGTGATTTAGCCGCTGCAGCTTACGACATAGCTGAATCGCGGTACGAAATATTCAGCCGATCGTAGGTAGTCGTCACATCCTGTGAGATCAGATTCCTGCGTCGCTTCTTGGTATTTCCCTTGGAGGAGGATGGAAAAACTTCCACGGCTGGGTCAACGACATCTGAGTCAGTCTCTGACGAAGTTGAAATCACTAAAGCCCCGTATCTTCTGCAGCTCCTTGTTCCTTCCTGGCCTTCTCTGTTGTTCCTTAATCTTGTCCAGCCTCTTCCTTTTCCTAATCTCCTTATAGTGAAACTTCATGTCAACAGGGCCCATGCTGCAGGAATTTGGATCTTCACGCTGCATGTCGAGAAAGTGGATGTCCTCCTGATTCTTCATCATTTCCTTAGCCTGTGAATGAGCAATGTCCATGATCTCCTTCGCTATTGCCTCCTTGAACATCGCGTCCTTCACTCGGAAGGACTCTGCTTTATGTGACTTGTGCTTCACAAGCCGGTCGTATTCCTTGAGAAGGGATTCCATCTTCCTCAAGGCCGAATCTCGACGCATCATGGGATTCTCGCTCTCTCCCAAAATATGAGACAGGCATCCAGGCACAGTTCAGGCATTTAGTACGTCCAAATTTTTGCTCCTTTTGGTGGTAAAAGTACTTTTTGAGTACTTGCAACTGAGTTGGAAGGCCACTTGATGGATGTTCACATCCGTCTGGCCAATAAGAAATACTTCTGTTTTCGCTCTGGTAGACACCTGGAAAAGAAAACAAACTAAATAATTCCACAGAAATAATTTCACATCGTAATTAATTTCATTAATTAAATAAAGAAAAGCAGTAACTGGACTCGAACCAGTGTCATAGCCGTTTGGCGGCATCGCTCAAGTCGGCGTACACAGCACGCTATCCACTACACCATCTAGGGAGTGGATAGCGTGCTGTGTACGCCGACTGAGCGATGCCGCCAAACGGCTATGACACTGGTTCGAGTCCCAGTTACTGCTTTTCTTTATTTATAAAACTGATACGTGTACACTACGTTCTCTTTGACAATTCATTAATTAAATAAATTTCAATACCGCAGTAAAATTACATTAATTAGTATCATAAATAATTACCAGCTTAGTTGTCCAATATGCAACAGACTAATTAATTTCATGTAATATTAATAATAAATATCACTACCACAGTAAAATGACAGAAATTAAATAATAATAAATTTCAATACCACAGTAAAATGAGATAATTAGTAGCATATATAATTACCTCCATAGTTGTCCAATAGGCTACACAACACGAACCGCTCAAGTGACGAAGAAAACCGTCTTCACTGCAGGCAGGCGAGAAATGAACTGACAAAAAGTCGTCAAAGTTGGGGACCTCTAAATGCAGCGCGATCTGGTTCAAACTTGCACAAACGTGTTTTCTTGTTCTTTAGAATACGGAGAAACGTGTGGATTAAAACTCCAAGCTCATTTTTATTTTACCCTATAGGTATGAAACACCCTAATATATATATATATATATATTACTGTGGCCCATAAAAATGAAAGTTGAAAATATCTTTCTCCACAAGGCCATCCGTGTTCCATATCAAAATGTAAGAACTCATGCCAAAAATTAGACAGATCATACAATATTTAGAGGTCGCGACCAGTTCCTATATTTTTAGGATTTGAAACAAAAATAAAATATCAATGTTTATTTCAAAATTTAAAGTCAACAGCACAGAGCACACGTTATGCAAAAATATACTAGAACTCACATGTCATAGCAGTTAATACGAATGCACTAAATCCTTGTATATCAAACAAACAACGTCACACCAGTTACTTTTTCTTCGTCAAAGCCAACTTCGTCGGAACTGGCAATCTTTTTCGGTGGCTGGCGACGAGTCGCAGTAGGTATTGTTTGTGGTTCTCGTCTTTCGTCAGCGCGGTATTGTAGGACTAAATAAGAGCGACTCCTCGTTCGGCACAGTCGTTGACGACATTGAGGAGCCTGCACTTAGCCTTAAGTAACTGGTAAATGGGGTCTGTCAGCCAGAGGGAGGGAGGTTTTGACAAAAATGTCTTGGCTTCATCTTGTCCTTTTCATGGAGAGTATATCGAATATCTTCAAAGACAGGCTCGTGATGTACGACGCCAATGAAGAACGATGATCGAACACAGTCACGTCCAGACGTCTCAAGAGTTTTTGATTTGAGGGACGTAAGAAGTTGTCAACCGTAGCTGCTTTGGTGATCTCGTCGACCCGATCGTTGAAGAGGGCGAGAGGCGCGAGGTGCTCAGAGAAGTACCACAAATGGCGATAGAAGGCCTTAACAGCCGCCTCCCTGATGGCACAGTCAGGATATTCATGGAGGATAGCAATTAGGTTTAAGTCGTTGAGGGGGGGCCCTCTCTGGGAGAGGGGCCTTGTGCCAGTAGCGAGCGTAAATAAGAGAAACGAAGAGGCAAATCTTTGTGACGCCAGCTGTCTCGTGGGCCGTCAACTTAATATGGCTCCTGAAAAGGAAGATCTTCAGCGAGTATATTGCCTTAGCCATCCACCGCGCGTTGTGCATAGCGCCTGGCGCACGAAAGGACGGTTCTCCGTCGGAGGATCCCCCTAGGAATATATGACAGAGCTGAAGCAATTCTCTATAGTCATCCCGTGGGAGCTGGCTCTTGACTGCCTCCGAGTAAAATGACATCATCTCCTCTCGTAGGCCATTCGGCATGCCAACGAAGAGCTCGTCTTCAGCAGAACGGAAATCAACTATATTAATATCAGGCCAGGTCTTCTGGAAGCGTTTGAAGATTCCCACTTCAGGCCCACTAGTTGGTGTCAGGGCGCCAGAAAATACGGCCGACAACATTACCTCGAACACGTGATGACGGCACGAAATCCAGATGAGCTCCTTGTCGAGAGCCTTCTCAATTAGGTTGCACGCGCCCGTAATCAGCCCAGTATTGGTTGCCGTCGTGTCGAAGACTAGTCCCTGGATCATGGGTTTGAGGTTCCATTTCTCCAGCGTTTGGACACATGCATTGCACTGCTCCTCTCCCTTGCCGCGGCCGATCTTAGGGACGGCAAGAAGTTGCTCTGTTTCACCACCAGTCACCAAGATGGCGACGCGATCCACAAGCTTTTTATTGCCGGCGATATCTGGAAGCAGTTTACCGTCCCAGTGGAGAAGCAGTGGGCTGTCCGGCGAGAAAACAGCCTGTTGAGCAGTTGCTACCACCTCACGAGTAGTGACCCGCGCTCGCTGAATGGTGTTCCGGGATAGCGCCACAGACTCCAGGCCATGACCGAGCGCTTGCGTGACGGCTCCTACGACGAACATGGCAGCGCGGTCAGGGAGTTTCACTCGGTCGAGCGCGGCGGCTACTTCCTTGGTCATAATGGTCTGCTTCGATTTCTTATTCCTTGGCTGATCTTGACTGGATGTTGACGGAGCTTGGAAATCATCTTCGGACTCCGTCGATGTGGAGGAGCTACAGATGTCAGCAATGGCGGAACTAGACGGAACAGCCGTATTCGCATGTTGGGCGCTCAACATGCTTTTTTCCTTTCGAGGACTGGCCTGATCGCTCCTCAGGCGCTTACGAGTCTCCTTGTTCGTCAAGGTCTTGTCGATCCCGGACATACTCGCGCTCGAGGGATCCTGCTTTTGCATCCGCAGGAACTGTTTGTCTTCTTCGTCCGTCATAATACTGAGGGCGTATTTTCGTGAGATGTCAAAGTGTTTGGTGAGATTCTCCTTGAATTTTCTTTCCTTGATTCGGCAGCCGTCTTTCAGTTTCAATCGGTTTTTCTTCAACCCACAATATTCTTCATAGAGCTTCCGAAGCTTGCCCTCGCCGGATTCCACCCGCTGGGTCGGAATTCGTGCCTTGTCCCAGAATGTCAGCGCTCTGTCTATGGTGGCCCACTTTCACCGATTGTGGATCCCTTCTGGTGGTGAAACATGAATTTCCTTAGAATAGCCCAGTTTGTCCGCAGGCCAGATCCCAAGATGTCCGGGTCCGGCTTATCCAGCAGCCAAACTTTCGGACTGCTCCTTGTCGTTGTCATGGTCTTGGCCTGTGGAATGGAAGATAAAATGGAAATTAGAGTTAAAGAACCTATACATATGTTTTATGTAGAATATAAAACAAACAATTTTAACAATTTTAATAAACTTTTATAAATTTTAATTTTTTTTAAATTTTTTACAATTTTAATAAACAATTCAATGTTCCAAATTGCTTATCAAGGTCAGTGCAGTAAATGAATGACAGAAAAACTAAGCGGAGTGTCCGCCACTCACTGGTGAAAAATTTAACTTGCCTTATAGGTGTGATTCACTGCCCGGCGTAACCCAGATGGCAGGAACACAACAAGAACACATCTACACCTGCCGAGACTTGGCGACCAACTGAGCTAGTGGGAAGAGTGCATTGCTATCATATAGTGATTCTTTGGATATAGGTTTACAGTCTATAGTGGCGTTGCTCGGCAAATATTTATTGTAGAATATAATGGTGACCCAAAATTACTGAAATTACGGAATTTAGATATTTTTACCTTGAGGGCGCGACCTCTAAATATTGGCCGATCTATCTGATTTTTTGCTTGAAGGCTTCTTTTGTGATATGGAACAGGAATAGCCTTGTGGAGAATAGTAATTCAAACTTTTATTTTTTCAGTTAATTTTTGGGCCACCCTAATATATATATATATATATATATATATATATATATATATATTATATATATACACACTCTACCACTCATTCGTCTTAATTTGGTGTCTAGAAATCCAGCATATTAACGCTGAATGTAGTAGAATTATAACTTCTGAACATGAAATCGGGGCGTAAATCGGGGGAGTTACTGTGAACAGACGTGTTTTATCGAGTGTCCAGTGTTATCAATTGAATAAGTGGTTTTCGTTGAGGTGTCTTTAAAAAAAATAGTATTTGATGCATTCTTAACTAAATTACTTCGTGTTACTAATCATTCATTAACGAATATATTTCATTTATTGACTTTATTCAGTACTATATTATTTGATTAATCCAAGGCTAGTGCACGTGGCTTGCCTTGTTTGTTTTTCAAATCTATCAGAAAATAAGGTTCATTTTACCTTGTTTGTTTACAATTCTATCAGAAAATAAGGTTCATTTTCCCTTCCTTCGGGAGATCAGGTAGATTGTGCTCACACACCGTGGGAAAAAAAGGAAAAAAGTAGGTCGAATCGCGATCAGATAAGCATTATTAAATATTCTTTCTTTTACAGATCTTTCGTCGGTAGCTTAATTATATATTCACTTAGTATAAATTCGTGTTACAAGAACCTGTTTCTGCATTTCAAGAACATTTTTGCGGGTTTGGGCAGGTGACGGCAAAACTAATTAAAAGCATGGCACCCCCGTCAAGTACTTGCAGTCGCTGTGAAGGGAAATTTGCCGCTTACGCGTTTACAATGGCTAATAATAATGAGCAGTTAGTTTGCAGGCGGTGCTCAAGCATGGAAGTCCTGAGGAACGAGTTAGAACGTGAGAGGAAGGCCAGAGTGAGGCTTCAAGAAAGCGTGATGCTCCTGACGGCAAAATTAGAATCCCTTGAGACTCCAGTTACGACCCCTCCTGCCTCAGTTTCTACTAATAATATAAATAGTACTAATAGCCCTCCCTCTTCCCCTACTTCACAACCCTTCGTTCGAGTGCGTAATGGAGCATCATTGAGAAAACCTAAGACTTGTCTACCAGTAATAACAAACAATAAGTTTTCTGTTTTAGGTTTGGAAGATGCTGATGAACCGGAAATACGACTCGTTGGCGATTCCATTGTTTGAGGGCAGCTCGAGGAATTCTGTGGGAGAAACCCTCGTCGTAGGCGCCGTTACTGCTACCCTGGTGCAAGGGTGGAGGATATAGCTAATAGTGTTGACCATTTTATAGACGTTACTGCCGAGGACACAACCTATGTTTTTCATTCGGTATTAATAACGTTTTAAATTCTAGATCGGAAGAACTGCTCGCTAGGTACAGGGAATTAGTAGAGAGATTAAAGGAAAAAACTAATAAGATTGTTTTAGCAGATATACTTCCTCGAATTATCCGACGTAACGATTTCTACAGCAACGCGACTTATATTAACAATAACCTAAAGTCTCATTTCCAAAAGGAAGGAGTGCATTTTGTCTCTTCTTTTTAGGCTGCCGTAACTCGAACGGTCCTAGCGTAAATTCCACAAATTTCCCCTGCGCTCGCGAAGGTGTCGCAATTACAAACAATTTGAAGGTTCTATCCTTAAATGCTCGTATCTTACGAAATAAAATAAACGAATTTTTTTTCTTTAATTGCGATAAATGAATCGTGGCTTAGCACTGAAACACGTGACTTTGTAGGGGAGTATCAAATTAGAGGTTATAGACTTTTTGTTAAAAACAGAATAGGTAGGCGAGGAGGCGGTGTTATGTTGTATATCAAAGATAATATTGCGAACGTTATAGAAGTAAAGCGCACAATTCCAGAACCAATAGATTCGACTATAGCAGAACTTAAATTGAACGATTTCAAACTTGTTGTTGCGGTTATATATAGGCCCCCTAATCAAACAGCTGATACGGACGAAGCGTTATATCGTGAACTAAAGAGAATAATAGGTAGTGAGCAGGCTTTAGTTATGGGTGACTTTAATTGCGCCAACGTGAATTACGATACAATGCAGGGAGAAGCGGAAGGCAATCGTTTAGTTAATTTTCTCGAAGATAGCTTTCTTATTCAAAAGGTTGGGGAACCTACGAGGTTGGACAGTATTTTAGATTTAGTAATAACTACGGATGATAGGCTAATTACTGATGTTCAAGTAATAGAACCGTTTAGCAATAGCGATCACAATATGGTAGAGTTTGTCCTCTTAGTAAGTCACTCGAAACCAGCTAACTCTACTAAAATTCCCAACTTCCAGCACGCAAACTTTTGTAAATTTCGAAATAAATTGTTACACGTCAATTGGGAAAACGTAATGGGAAACTCCAACGAAAACCTAATGTGAGAATCGTTTGAAACAGTATTTAGGACTATAAATGAGGAATGTGTAACGTTCAAAATTAAGTGTGCGAAAGTAAACAACAAACCCTTGTGGTTTACTTCTAGAGTAGGAGACATTATAAAGAGTAGAGATAGGGCTTATAGGCTGTATAAGTGCGATAAAGACAATTTGTGGTTACGAAAGAACTACATATCTCAAAGGTGTGAAGCGAAAAGTGTAATAAAAAAGTCCAAGCGCGAATTTGAAATCTCCATAGCTCGTGACGGTAAAGAAAACCCAAAGCGATTCTTTCAATACGTCAACAATAGAAATCCAGTAAAAAGTGTCTTGGGGCCGTTGAAAAATGTTAACGGAGATTTAGTTTCTAAAAACAAGGAGATGGCTACCTTGCTAAACGAATTCTTTACGTCTGTTTTTACTATAGAAGATGTAACGAATATCCCTACGGTCATAGACATAATACATTTTGATAATGGTAATATTTTGGATAATATTGTGGTTAATGAAGGGAAGGTAATGCGCTATATTGATAAAATGAAAACGCGTAAATCACCGGGGCCGGATTCCATATATCCCATACAACTAAAAGAATTAAAAAATAGCATTGTTGTGCCGCTAAAAAAAATTTTTAATGCGTCTATTTCTGAGGGGTGCGTACCAGATAATTTCAAGTTAGCAAACGTAACACCTATCTTTAAGAAAGGCGATAAAGGTACGGCGGGAAATTATAGGCCAATCAGTTTAATGTCTGTTGTAGGTAAGCTACTGGAATCAATAATTAGGGATCGTATAGTCGAACACTTAGAATTGCATAACTTAGTTAGAAATATGCAGCACGGTTCTAGGCGAAACAAATCTTGCTTAACTAATCTTTTAGAATTTTTCCAAAGGGTAGTTGACGTTTACGATAGTCATCGGGCGGTTGATGTAGTGTATTTAGATTTTCAAAAAGCGTTTGACACCGTACCCAACAAAAGACTCATTGAGAAAACTAAAGTTCATGGAATCAGGGGTGTAGTAATAAATTGGCTAGAAGAGTGGTTGCGAGGTAGGAAACAGAGGGTGGTCGTTGATGGAGCGGAGTTGTGTTGGGCTAATGTAGCGAGTGGCGTTCCTCAGGGTTCTGTATTGGACCCCTTGCTTTTTCTTATATATATTAACGATTTAGATGTCAACCTATTCAGTACAGTTTCAAAGTTTGCGGATGACACGAAGCTTGGTGGTAGGGCGATTAATGACGAAGATACAGGTAAAATCCAGAATGATCTGAATAAAATCGTTGATTGGTCAGTCACATGGCAAATGAGATTTAACATCGATAAGTGCAAAATTTTACACATAGGTTCGCGTAACTGTAATTTTGCGTATAGTATGTCAGGGAAAGAGTTGATAAGCGTAGAGCAGGAAAAAGATTTAGGAGTTATAGTAACTGGTGATTTAAAAGTAGCGAAACAAAGTACAGCAGCGGTCAATAAGGCGAACAAAGTGTTAGGTTTTATAGTTCGGAATTTTGAGTACAGATCGCGCGATATTATAGTTCCTCTTTATAAATCATTAGTTAGACCCCATTTGGAGTAAGCGGTCCAATTTTGGAATCCGCATATGCGCAAAGATATAGACAAAATCGAAAGAGTTCAAAGACGAGCAACTAAGATGATTCCGTCGCTCGAGACTAGGAGGCTAAGGGGTGATCTAATCCAGGTTTTCAAAATTATGAATGGGTTCGATAACGTAGATAGAGATAGCTTTTTCGAAATATCTCAATATAATAGGACTAGAAATAACGGGTGTAAGTTGATAAGTAGAAGGTTCGAGAGAGCTGTTACCAAAAACTTTTTTACGCATAGAATAGTAAATAGCTGGAATAGTTTGCCGGTAGAAGTAATTAGTAGCACATCTATAAACATGTTTAAAAATCGATTAGACACATATGTTGGTAGATTGGGTATAGTTTAAGGCAGTAAAATTAAGGATGGATAAGATAGATTTTGATTCTCTTTTCATTAAAAATCACAATAACCAGACTGGAGGTCATAGTATGAAATTATTTGAGCCAAGATGTAGAACAAATTTAAGAAAACAGTTTTACAAGTGTTGTGGGATATCGGCAGGCAGCATCTTGGGTTAGGGGATACTCTCTGTCCTTACACACCACATTTAAAGAGATTCCTCTGCCGAGCGGTGCCCCACATAGTACTGTGAGGTATTGAAAAACTCATGATCTTCACTTCCCCACAAACACCTTTAAATGGGAGACCTAAAATGGGTGCACACACATTTCTACATTACTGTACAGTATTTACAGCCACACCTACACTTTTCCTCCTAAATATATATATTCTAATGTATATGGTTGTAAATTGTGACTTGGTCCGCAATTGATATGGACCGTGACTTATTTTTGGTTGGCAAGGTACTGGTATTGATGGATACCGTAATGAAATTGACTGGATTCTTTGGATCTGATATATTTGCATGTCAGTTATAAATAGATATAGAGTGTAACATATTTGTGGATAGTAGTCTATTATGACTTGATCCTCTGGATCCAGAGATTCTATCTTTAGTTTTAAAATGATAATTATTTAGTTTTGTAAAAATTGGTTGTTGCCAATGTACAGGCAGTTTTTACATAGTGGAGCCGCCTCGATGGGCCGACGTGGCCCCTAGTGTGCCCACTATAAAAATTTCTTATGTGCTTTGTGGTTCGGAACCCACGTAAAATTGTAGATCCCCTCCGTCACCACGGAGGACATGCACAATACACAATTACGAACTCAGTTAGGTAGACCAGCCATGAGTGGATCCTAGGGTCTTTGTTGGTCTGAAACATTATAACATTATAACATAAATGAAATAGGGCATTTAATATAATTTCTTCCCAACAATTTATCACCGCACAGCTTTCAATTCCATGCCGTAATTATTATTCAGCTGGGCAGAGGACTGCAAACTATTCAGATAATTGGATAAAATATATTCATTACACATATAAATCCAGCAGTTTTTCATTAGCAGGCTTTGAAAATTATTACTACCCCTTAGACTAGATTGTACAGATGTGCTCATAACGAATTGAAATAATGGAGAAACCTGGAAACTAAATGTGTACGGCTGTTGAGAGTCATGATTTGCTGGCTAAAACCAAGATCCATGCCTTAAATCTCCCTCTTAATAAAAAAACGGTAACATCGTATGGAAGGGCACTCCGCTGCATAAAAGATTTCTATATTTTAATAAAATGAATAAAATTCTCTTTTAATAAAGTAGGCAGCCAGAAATGAAATCATCTAAGCTCCCACTATTTATGAAGTTCTTACACTCTACGACTAAAACATGTATTCCTCTGTTACAGTAACTTATTCTCACTTAACGCCAATCCGACAAAAAATAATGTGCTTAAACTGGAACTAAATACATTTAGGGCCTCTGTCATCCATTTATTATATTTATTTACACGAAACACGAGGCTCTCTCCCTCTCTCTCTCTCTCGTTCTCTCTCTATCTATCTACTTATCTATCTATCTATCTACACATGGGCTGTACACATAAACATTGTTCTTTGTAGGTCTCAATTCTTCATTGAACACCTCCAGTTACGTTCAAATGAAGGAATTACCAGATACCCTATATATATATATATATATATATATATATATATATATATATATATATATATATATATCTATATATGACATCCTCAGGAACACTGAGTGTTCCTGAGGATGTCATTAGACGAAAGCGCTTGACCACCACTTTGTGTTTCTTTTCCCTTCGTGGTTTTATTCATCATAAATATTTTTCACGTGTCACTTTCGTGAAATAATTTTCATATATATATTGTGATTAACCTTTGGTTAGCTTCCGCCCGAACTGTTCATTCTTACGAAGGTCAAGCTTTTCACTCCACCTTAGACCTACAGTTTAACGTGGAATCCGAACCACGCCCCACCAGCAGCCCAGCATCTTAACCACTAGGCCACCTGGGTACCCATTTATCTACCAACCACTTTCTTTATTGTGTGGAAGGATGAACAGCTGGGTTTTGCTGCGCGCCGGCTGCCGTCGGGTCTCGAACCATATATATATATATATATATATATATATATATATATATATATATATATATATATATATATGATGAATTTCACAATTAAATACGTGAAATGAATGAATGCTGCAAACCCACAAGGAAAAAGAACAACGATTCCAAGGCCTTTCGTGTAGCTCTGAATACATGAAAGGCCTTGGAATCGTTTTTCTTTTTCCTTGTGGGTTTGCAGCATATATATATATATATTAGGGTGATGCAAAATAACTTATCATTTCAAAAACTTGAAGACACCCTCTAATTTTATTTAATTTAGTGTAAAAACTGAACATGCAAAATTTCAGCACAATTGAAGACATTTTAGAGGTTGCTACCATCCGTTGAACATTTTGTATATTGTTATTTTTCAGTTTGTATTTATTGTACATTTATTTATTTTGCAGATTTCATCAAAAATGGTAGTCAGCAACATATAGCAGTCATAACAGACTCTGAACCTCTTTCCGTAAACCTTCTCATCCCTTTCATTGCTATAGACGCCGTGGCCGAACATTCTAGAATCATTTCTTTGCTGTGACGTCACTGTGGCGGCCGCGTCAGTGTAAGTGCGGCGTCACTGACTCAGTATCTTTGCTGCCTTCGCTGAGAGTGGTTGTATA
This sequence comes from Bathynomus jamesi, assembly GCA_023014485.1. NCBI lineage: Eukaryota > Metazoa > Arthropoda > Malacostraca > Isopoda > Cirolanidae > Bathynomus > Bathynomus jamesi. The sequence goes on along the minus strand of JAJOZX010001203.1, from coordinate 402,393 downwards.
GCAGTTGCTGAGTTGCACTCATGGAGCGGCATACGCGTCACAAAACAGTTGTTTGGCTCATAGGACATCCTATAGAGTCCTTCAAAGAAACCCAGCTTCCATCTAAAAGGGAAACATTAGCATTGTTTATGAACTACAAGATCAATAAAAAGCAACAGGTGAAAACAGCGGCTTTGTTGACTGCTAGAGATGTTATGGATGTGTGGGAAAAGGCACGCATCCCAACAGTGTTGAAATGTCATGTCGTGGAGAGAGTAAAGAAACTTTTCAACGAGGGGAGAAACTAAAGAAGAACAGAAATAATAAGAAGAAGCAATCACCTGCACTACTTCAAAAACAAGAGAGCTGGCAAAATGACTTGCAAGATCTGTTTGACATTGCACATGCAAGTGCTCTTGACATGATAAAGATAGATGAAGATCGTGAGTTTTTGATGCTGCAACGACAAAAAGGAAGAAAAGGCAAAATGTCTGGAGTGGATAAAGTTTTTTCACAAATGGAAGAGATTGCTAGAGAAAAGGAAACATTGCTTGAAAAGAAAAGAAAGAGGGAAACAGCCGTTTTCGAAGCAGCAGTGCTCTCAAGTTCAAGTCCTTCAAGTTTGAATGAAGATAGTTCAAAATCAGAAGAAGAATTTGTTGCTGACCCTCAGCAGCCATCAACTTCGAGACAAAGTAGATCAAAGTCTAAGAGTGCAAAGCTTATGGATTCTTCAATGCTTGTATCTCTTGATGCTGCAAAAGTAAGTGATAGAGCTGCTTCGGAAATCTTGATCCCAACAATCAATGCTCTTGGGCAAAACCCTGAAGAATACAGTGTTAGCTATTCATCGATACGGAGAGCAAGACAAAGGAACCGCAAGACAATGGCAGAAAATTTGAAGCAGGATTTCGAAACAAATTGCCCTCTCCAAATACATTGGGACGGCAAACTACTGGAAGATATTACTGGTCATGAAAATGTTGATCGACTGCCAGTTCTAATTTCCGGCCAAGGAGTTGATCAGCTTCTTGGTATTCCCAAACTTGCCAGAGGAACTGGTCAAAACATTGCAGATGCTGTCCATCAGTATTGGAGTGGAATATATCTGACCAAGTGAAGGGCATGTGTTTTGACACCACTGCCTCCAACACAGGTTCTAAGAGTGGTGCTTGTATGTTACTAGAGCAAAGATTGGATAAAGATATGCTGTGGCTGGCTTGCCGACATCATATTTTCGAAATAGTGTTAGAAGCTGCAGTTTCTGTCTCCTTGCCATCTTCTAGTGGCCCTGACATACAACTGTTTAAGAGATTCAAAGCAAAGTGGGTGGAAATTGACAAGAACAATTACCAAACAGCAACAGATGACCCTAACATTGCAGAGAAAATCTCAGATGCTGAAGAACTCATTCAATTTGCTCAAGCTCAGCTTGATGAACAGCAGCCTCGTGATGACTACAAGGAATTGCTCGAGCTAACGCTCATTTTCATCGGTAGTGCCCCCAAGTCAGGAATCAGCTTTAAAGCACCCGGAGCTTATCACAGAGCACGAAGGATGGGCAAGCTAATTTACTGCATTAAAATTTGGATGTTTAAATCTCAGTTTAAACTAACTGAGAGAGAGGAAAAAGGACTGAGAGATGTTTGCTGCTTTTCAGCTGCGATATACATCAGATCGTGGTACCTGGCACCCATACCCTCATGCGCCCCCCGTTCAGATTTGCATTTTGTGCAAAGTCTGCAGCTCTACAAGCAAAAGGATGACAAAATTGCAAGTGCTGCACTCAATAAGTTTTTGAGACATTTGTGGTACCTCTCTGAGGAGCTTGTGGCGCTTGCATTTTTTGATTCAGCTGTTTCGCATGAGACAAAAAACAAAATGAAGCATGCTCTGCAGAAACCAGTTGACTCAAAACCGAGCAAACGAGCATCAATAAATCCTGAATCAGCTGGGCAGAAACAACTGCAGGATTTCGTTACTGCGAACACAAAAAGATTCTTTGAAATCCTAGAGGTGCCTTGCACTTTTCTTGAAAAAGATGCTGAAGAATGGAATGATGATGAAAGTTATGCGAATGCAAGAGATATCGCATATGGACTCAAAGTGGTAAACGACATTGCGGAAAGAGGTGTACGACTGATGGAGGAATACAACAAACTGATAACCAATGATGAAGAGCAGAAACAATACCTTCTTCAAATTGTTAAAAGTTACAGGTCGTCACTCTCAAACAAAAACAAGAAAACATTACTCTTGCTTCACAAAAAACGAAAATAAACATACATAAGTGGTTATGATATGCCTACTGGGGAAACTTCCACATAAAAAAAAGTTAACGCGCTATACGCTGTACCTCAGAGGGTGGTGCGGAAATCAGCGTGCCTATTATTTACTATTTTATGAGCTCACTACGTACTATAGTCTAGAATGTCATCGTTTTTTTTCAAACTAGGTTAACTAGGTACATATCAAACCGGCTCTGGCGAAAATATCAACAAAACAATATTTTTGAGCACAAACTGATATACATTTATTTTTAAAGCTTGGTAGCAACCTCTAATTTTCTCTTTTTCAACCCCAAATTTCGCATACAATGCTTTCTTAGGAATATGAATAAAATAGGAGGGTGTCTCCCTGAAAATTGAAAAAAAAAAATTTGACCCCTTTTTTGCATCACCCTAATATATATATATATATATATATATATATATAATAGCTAGCGATAAAGTTTGGTAACTTATGCCACCCAAGGAACTAGATACCCTTTCAATGTATGTTTAATTAATTTACAACTTAAGAGAAATAGCTAACTCTTGCAATGATTATTGACAAAAGTAGGCAGGTATATAAATGTGGACTTACCTAAAGTACACTTCTAATACATGCCCAATGAAAAATATCCTGGTTGGTCTTCAATGTCTTTTAAAAAATCAAACATTTTGTTGGAAATAGGTGAAAACTTATTCAGTGGTAGTCGAAAAATGGCTGTGGAAAGTTTAAACATTGCAGAAAGGTAGGGGACAGCTCAAATAAAATTGCTAAAAGGTTCTGTCGGCTACAAAATCATAGGCTTAACTGGTGGGGTGTCAATTACAATACAAAATGAGTATGTACTGGTGTTAGTGTGTTACTTGGATTGATATATTGCGTGTTAATTTAAGTTAATTACCATCTCCTTAGTCTGTTTTAAGAAATAATGATTGTTTTCGGAATTAATCGTAGACTCATTTACCATGAAAGCAGGATTTGGTAGTTAGAAGCTAAGTTAGCCTACCAAGTAGGTAGGTCCTTAGTATATTGACCCATTGTTATTGCAGCTATAGGCTAAAAAGATTCTAGTACTGTAGTATTACCCATTCTTATAAAAGCAGGTAAAATTGCTTCTACAAATTCTACGTTTGGACCTTTTTTATGTGTTTTGCTTAAATTAGCAATATAGGTACTGATTTAAATGGGTAGAAACTGGTTTCAGGCAGTTTTCATTTGCTACTTCTACCAAACTCATATAGTATAGTGTATACAACTATTTTAGACCTGTTTGTGGAATTCAGCAGTGCTGCATAGGCCTACATTGTGATACATTGTAGGGGGATATTAATTATTTCAAATATCATACTGTAAATTAGAGATTTTTGTGCAGCAGTTAAAGCCCCTCTATAGCCTATGCCAAGTTTCAAATGGTCTATTGAGTATGACTCTTTGTTCTGGCAAATCGCGCTGGACTATGTTTCCTGAAGGGTCTGGAATGAATCCTTCTACATGTAATGCCTTTGTTAAGAATTGTTTTTAGTTAATCTACCCTTTGCTATCCAATAAATTTTTCTAAGTTCTGTTAATGTTTGGGGTACCCCCATGTGATGTACTTCATTGTGCTTCTGCCTGATGATTAATATGGTTAAGTGGTTAAATCTAGGAAGTAGGATAGCCTGTTTGGTTTTGTAAGCTAACTTTGATTTAACAAGGCTCCCTCTACACACACATACAGTATATATTCCTTAGTTTTCCCATAATCTAGGCTAGCGTAAACTAATCTGCTCAGTTATATGTATATTTACAGCTCCAACCATTACACTCTTTTAAATTATTGGTAGGTCCTTGGAGCTTGAAGTACAATAAAATTTAATTCAGCTGTTATTTCCTTATAAAAAGGGGACAGCCTATATGAGGCATGTGAAATAGCACATAATCAATGTTCTATCATTACAGCCTTTCACAGCCAAAAAATACAAAACAACTCTTTAATAATAATAATTTTTTTTGTAACTTGGGTACTATTTCAAATTAATAGGCCTTTATTGTTGTTTTTCACCACCCTGTTTCAGCTTTGGGATCTTTTCCGTTTGACTGCCGCCATTGAAACATAAGAGGTGAGTGCTCCCAGCCTTCTTTACTTAGCCTTATAAGGCTAACTAACGAAAATATCACGACCTAACCTAACCAATCGTTAGGTCAACTGTACGACCTTGACGATTGGTTAGGTTAGGTCGTGATATTTTTGTTAGTTAGCCTTATAAAGCTAACTAAAGAAGGCTGGAGGCCCTGATCTTCAGGTGATCCCCTTATTTTTCTGAGTACACGATTAAAACTTAAAAATTAAGCATGGATCTTGAAAGTAATTAAAATTGTTTATAAGAAACAAAATTTGAAGGGGAAATTAAGAAAAGCTTTTTTATAAAGTAACTTATTTTGTATCATCAAGACATTTCAGTTAAAATACAAAATACAAAAAGTTTAATTATGTTTCAATGGCGGCAGTCAAACGGAAAAGATCCCAGCTTTGGGCCTACCTTTTCCAACGTAAGACTAGATATTTATACAACATTAGATGAGGTCTGTATTTCCTACAGTACTGTCAATTTACAAAACAAGCAAAATTTCATCTACAGTTAAATACTTCAGACATACCAAAAACTCGGTCCCAAGAACAACTTAAAACTAATTTTAAAACTCAAACAACTAAAGTACAAAATCTAGAACAACCAAATTCTGGCTTAAATTTTGGGTTTAATCATAGTACTAAGACTCCCACTTTGCAAAACTTTAATGTAGTAACTGGTAAACAATATACACCACATTGTAAATTCCGTGTCTTTTGATGAGTGAATCTTCATTTCAGGTTTTTATGGTTCAAAGACCCATATGATTTGAATAAAGGAATTTGTCACATATAGATTTAATGCCTTCCTTTTTGTGGTTAGCTAATTGTTCATCAGGATTATTGGCTTTAACTATTAGACACCGTTTAAATCAATTTAATGACTCTTTAACATTAGATTTCTTAAAACAACACTTTTATGTTGATAACTTAATAGGCTCAACATGAAAAAGATTAGCTTCAGGCTTAAATAAAGTATAGAGCATTAAAATTCCAAGGTGCATAGGGATGATGGGTAGACCCAAGTGATTCATGTTTTCCAAATGATATGTAATAGTTTAAACAGAAAAAGCTTTTTCATAGTTTTAGTAAAAGTTTAACCATTAAATTTATGATTGGGCCTCAGGTAGAGCGATGGAGTTATGAATTAATGTAAAATCTTCATGATTAGTGGGGAATTCATTATCTTAATACGATTGTAGTCAATATCCTTTTTAAAATTCAGAGTGAAGTGCTATTTTTATGTTCATTCTATTCAGCCAAATATGAGAAACTTATGTGTATGATAGAGAGTTACAAGGAGTTACAGGGACAAGAGGAGGCCTCAAAGACCTTCTGGCCCCCTCTGGGACAGCCTACCAAATCTGAGATCAGACAGTTAGCTACTCACAATGTAAAAGATTCCTGATGCCGATATAGCTACACTAATTTCAAATATTAAACTGCTGGTGTTAATTACGTACTTGAAACATTAAAACTCTGTTCTTTGCTACCAAAAAAACTTCTTAATTTTAATGTTTGAAACTGATGGCTTTAATTACGTACTTGAAACAAGATGTAGACATTCAAACTCAGGTAATGCTTTCTACCCCGCCCTTAAAATATTTTGGTTGAATTAGGGAATATATTAGCTATGATATACATAATAGGATGAAATAATTAACGTCTCCAGGTTTCAATTGCCAGAAAATAGCTAATAATATTCATTTTTAAGAGGGCTTACTCAGTTTTCCATTGTCTCCGATAAACTTTTGTATTAAACACTTTCCGCAACTTAACTTTCTCTTCATGCTGTGTTACTTCTTTATAGAATAACCTTTCAGCAGCTCATTGTTAGAAATAGCATGGCTTGTGTACATTTTGAATACACTTAAGAACTACAAAGCTTATGATAATGTTTCAGAGCTAATACCAGAATGTATATATGCTACATAAAGTGAAGGTCTGAGGCTTTCTTGATAGGAATCTTATAAAGATTGTGCTAGGTCTAGCCTGATTGTTTGATCTATTTGGCATACTTAACTGAGGAGTAGAATTGAAGTGATGTTGAGTTTGTGTTAGAAATTTATGGTCACTCTGTCATTTATTTCTTTCACCAGTCATGGATGATCTATTATACTATTTAAAATAGAAGTTCTGAGGCTGTTCCAGCCCTCTGAAAAATTGAGGAGATTAAACAAATGTCTAGTGTTATACTATAGTTAACGCAGACCATAAATAGGCTATATTTGTGGTAGTAGCTAGTCAACAGCTGATTTCTTTTAAATGTTTCTGCTGAAGGAGTATAACTTACTCTTTCAAGATCTGCTTTTCGTGGAGGCAGAAGATGCCCTGAAATTCTTCAAGATTGGCTCATTATTAACTATTGGCTTAGTAAATACGGTACTTTGATTTTTACATACTGGTTTAAAATGCTTTTAATTTTTATATATTTGGTTAAATTAGGTTGTTTTGTGATTTAAAAAGTCTGTTTTCTGATGCTTAAGGCAAGATTCACCAACTGTAACAGTGAGACCTGTTAGTATGCTATAATTAATTTTTTATAAAGAGACAGGACCTGCTAACCCTTCAACTAATTTAAGTGCTATTCCTTTTAAATAATTGGTAATTATGTATATAGACACGTTCAGTCATTTTACACACCAAAATACATTTTTCTAGTAGTATTTGATGTGATTTGTTCAAATCTGACCTCCATTTCCCTCGAAAATGAGATCCAACAAAGTTATAGTACTTTGAAGTTTCGCTCATTTTCAAGGGAAATAGAGGTCAAAATCTAAGCAAAACACATCAAATATTACTAGAAAAATGTATTTCGTATTAACTAGAAAAGTTTGCTCTCGTCATTTTCGTTTAAACTAACGAAAATATCACGACTTAACCTAACCAATCATCAAGGGCGTACAGTTGACCTAACCAGGCATTCAGTTGACCTAACCAGGCATTCAGTTGACCTAACCGGGCATTCAGTTAACCTATCCGGGCATTCATTTAATACATAATTACTGTAAATATTTCTATTGCTCGGGAGTCATTAGAATGCACTTCGTATATTAAATCCTCAAAATACTGTAATATTCGCACCCTTCATATGTCATCGCGACCAACATCTATGAAAAACTAACATAAGTGGAAGTAGTAACCTAAAAAGCCTAGCTCATATATCATGTTTTCATGACGTCACCAGGCAAATATTGGAAGGGCGGGAAAAAAATGCCGCAAAAATGTCATAATATTCAAATCTACATAATTTGGTAAGGACGCCGTAAGGACGCATCTGCGAACATATTGACTTATATCAAAATGATGAGAAAATTATGCTTTAATATTTTATAATTATATTTGCTTTTGATATTCTGAACGTGACGATACTCATATTATCCAAGTAATTTAATAAATAGCTAAATTTATCAACATCAGAAATACGTATAGTCTTTATTCCCAATCAAACTAAAGGTGCTGATTTGCTTCTAAAATCATTAAATAATCTTGTAATGACTTTTTTCTGACAGCCTTTTTCTTTTAAGGGGTGCTTGCTATCCATGTTAATTGTAGACTTATCAGGCTCAGCCATAATTATGAAAAAGAGAATTAGGAAGGAAAATATTGAAGGCTAAAGTGAAAGAGTGAACTTAAATATTCAAAGTTGTCAACAGCAGGCAGTGTTTAATATTTGCCCTAGCCTAAGGTAGGCCTAACAACAGGATTACCCTATTACATGCCCTATCAAGGCCTAATGGCAAGTTGTGTAATTCTAGGCTCTAAGTGATGTGACTTTGGTGGAATTTTGGTAGGCTCCCTAGTTTTCATACGGAACACATCCCATGCTGCAATGTTTCTTGCAAATGATGCGTGTGAAGAAGTATAGAAATGTGTTTGCATGGGTGTGTTAATAATGATACCTTTTTAAATTTGTAAAAATTCATAAGACTATAGATGTTAAAACTAAACAACCCTGAACGAAGAATCCGATTCTATCTGAAGAGAATTTCTACAATTATATATATATATATATATATATATATATATATATATACAGGGTGTCTATAAATTATTCACCCCATTATAAGCCTTAATAAATTCGTTATTATAGGAGCTATCTTAAAACGGTTTGCGGCAATTAATAACACAACTCAAGAAATTTTTGTTTTAATTCAGTAAACCTCCACGTGAGCCCCATTGGTAGCACGCAGAACATCAAGGCGATAGATGATTTCGTTCCAAACATTAAGAAGCATGTCTTGCGTGATGGAAGCTAATGTCTCTTCAATCCGGTGTCTTAATTCTGTGATGTTATTAACCGTCTTTGCATACACTCTGTCCTTTGTGTAGCCCCATAAAAAGAAATCCAGAGGCGTGGTATCCGGGGAACGAGGAGGCCATGGAATAGGACCATCTCGCCCGATCCAACGAGAAGGGAACTTTTCATTGAGGAACCTCCGCACTTCTAATCCCCAGTGTGGCGGTGCCCCATCTTGCTGAAAGAACACACGGGGCTGCATATCCTCAAGCTGAGGTGCAGCATACCATTGAAGCATATCTAGGTAATTTGTAGCCTTCACAGTGTTCTCATGGAAGAAAAATGGTCCAATCACACGGTTATGGGAGAGAGCACACCAAACGTTTATCTTGGGACTGTTGCGTTCGTGTTCAATAAATTCATGCGGATTTTCTGATCCCCATATAAGGCAATTGTGTCTGTTGACTTTACCAGACAGATGGAATGTCGCTTCATCACTGAAAACAACATTGTTCAAAAAATGGAGATTTGGTTTCCCACATCCACAGCACACACATTGCTTTCTCCTTCACTGTTGCCATTTTGCCCCTAGTGGATGTTCTGCGGAATAAAGAAAAACATTTCTTGAGTTGTGTTATTAATTGCCGCAAACCGTTTTAAGATAGCTCCTATAATAACGAATTTATTAAGGCTTATAATGGGGTGAATAATTTATGGACACCCTATATATATATATATATATAGGGTAATTCAATAAGTATCCGCACTTTTTATTTTCACAATTTTATTTTCACATCACTTCTCAACATAGTCTCCCTGTTTCTCAATACACTTAGTCCAGCGATCTACAAGCTTCCTAATGCCATCACAAAAGAATGTTTTTGGCTGTGTGCGTAGCCAGTCATGCACCGCCTCCTTCAGGTCATCATCGCCTTGGAATCGCTGACTTCTCAAAGCGTCTTTAAGTGGTTCAAACAGGTAAAAATCCGAAGGTGCCAGGTCTGGACTGTAGGCTGGATGGTCGAGAATTTCAAATTTAAGTTGTTGAAGACATTTTCTAGTCTGTGCAGTGGTATGATGGCGCGCATTGTCGTGTAACAGAATAACACCTTCCGGCAATCTCCCTCTCCCTTTTGTGCGAATTGCTTGTTTTAACTCATTCCGAAGCATGTCAGAATACGACGCACTGTTACTGTAGTTCCACGCTCTAGATAATGTTCAAGGATAGGGCCTCGTGTATCCCAAAACAGTGTTAGCATAACTTTACCTGCTGACGGCTGCGCTTTCAACTTCTTTGCAACGGGAGATGTTGGATGCTTCCATTGTATGCTCTGTCGTTTGCTGTCTGGTTCATAGTGATGGATCCAGGTTTCATCCCCAATGATAATGCGCTCGAAAAAGTTTTCACCTTCATTATGATACCGCGCCAAAAGACTAGAGCAGACGTCCATACGATTACGCTTGTGCTCTTCTGTCAACTGTTTTTGCACCCATCTTGCACAAACCTTGTGAAAGCCAAGAATGTCATGAACTATCAAATAGGCTGACCCTCGACTGATGTCTAATGAAGATGCAATTTCTTTTATTGTTAATCTTCTGTCATCGAAAATCATGGCTCTGGCTTCTTCCTGCTTGTCACCACTGGTTGATGTTGAAGGTCGTCCTGAGCGCTGAGCATCTGTCTGAGCACATAAACGCGTGTGAATTTCAGCTCCTTTCACACCTTCTGCCCACAAAAAACGAACCACGGATCTCTGTTCTTCCAGAGTACAAAGAAAGCGGCGCAGTCATGCTCACTACTCGTACTATATGTGACAGCTACGAGTAGCCTAAATAAGCCTATCCTGTTGCTAGCCTAAATAAGCCTATAGATCTCAATTTGGCTCGTTATTACGAGTATACCTTACCTTATGAACCTTATGTTGTTTCGTGTGTTGGTCTCTCTTCACACGGAGGTCAAGCTGGTGGCCCCGCCTCTAGGTCTGGCCTGGTGGAGGAGCGAGTTACTTTCTTGCACTCTCCACCGTACATAGCCAGGCACGCCCGGCTCATCTGGTACTGTCCTGAGCCAGGCTTCCAGTCTTTTCTTGAAGACTTCAACTTTGACCCCCGTTACGTTTCTGAGGTCCTTAGGAAGCTGGTTGAAAAGTCTTGGCCCCCTGACAACCAAGCTATTTTCCTTCAGGGTTGAGGAGGTCCCTTGTCGTGCTTTTAATTTGGGAAACTACATATTCTGCCTTTCCTATTTTCCAGTGTTGTTTGAATGGTAATTGGGTTTAGTTTTAGGTTTGGTACCAGTTTTTCGATCATTTTCCATATGTAGATTATGATGTACCTCTCTCTTCTTCTTTCCAGTGAGTACAGATTTAGTTTACGTAGTCTTTCCCAGTAGTTGAGTTCTTTACAGCCATCAATCTTGGCTGTGAAATGCCTTGGCGTTTCTTCTAGTTTATTAGTTTCTTCCTTTTTATATGGGGACGTCAAAACTGAGCAGTATTCAAGTTTTGGTATAATCAGTGTTTTTAGCAGGGGAATCATTACTGTCCTGTCCCTTCTCTTGAACGTTCTTAGAACCTGTCCGGCGACTCTTTTTGCTTTATTTATCGCTATCTGATTTTGTATTTCGAATTTCGCATCATCTCTCATTATTATCCCGAGATCAATCGCTTTCATGCTTCTCTGAATTTCCTGTCTATCTGGAGCATAATATGCAGTCTGTTTAAGTTCTTCTTTTCTACCATATCTCAAGAGTTGAAATTTCTCGGCGTTGAATGACATGTTGTTGTCTTCTGACCATTTGTATATTTTGTTCGTGTCCCTCTGCAAGGCCTCCACGTCATGTACATCGCTGATTTTTCTACTGATCTTTGTATCGTCTGCAAAGGATGTTACTATACTATTGCTGTTTACTCCGCTGTCTATGTCTGTTAGCATGATAATGAACAGGAGTGGGGCCAGTACTGTCCCTTGTGGTACTGAGCTGCGTACTTCCGATTCTGATGATGATATACCTTGAATTTTGACGACCTGCAGACGATCACTAAGGAAGTTGTAGATCCATTTTCCCACTTTGCCTGTTATTCCCATGTCTTTAATTTTATGTCCTATTATAGCATGGTCACATTTATCGAAGGTTTTAGCAAAATCTGTGTATATAACATCGTAGTTGTCATTGCCTTCCAATGCATCTAGGATATTGTTGTAGTGCTCTATTAGTTGTGATAGGCATGATCTACCTGATCGGAATCCATGCTGATTTTCGTTGAATCTTTCCCGTGTCTCCAGGAAATCATAAATTTTCTAACTATTCTTTCAAATACTTTGGTGAGGTGGGACGTCAATGACACTGGTCTATAGTTCTTTGCTTGAGATCTGTCCCCTCCTTTATATATAGGGACAATGTTTGCTCTTTTCAAGATGCTCGGTATTTCCCCAGTGTCTAGGGATCTTCTTCATATCCAGTATAAAGGTGTAGCTATTATATATTATATATACTATATTATCACTAAAATAAAAAGTGCGGATACTTATTGAAGTACCCTCATGTATAGATAGATAGATAGATAGATAGATAGATAGATAGATAGATAGAGAGATAGATAGAGAACGAGAGAGAGAGGGAGAGAGCCTCGTGTTTCGTGTAAATAAAATTAATAAATAGATGACAGAGGTCCTAAATGCATTTAGTTCCAGTTGAAGCACATTATTTCTTGTCGGATTGGCATTAAGTGAGAATAAGTTACTGTAACAGAGGAATACTTGTTTTTTGTCGTAGAGTATAAGAACTTGGTAAGTAGTGATGTAGGTCACATCCGCATCCGCATCCGCATCCGCGGAACATCCACACATTTTCTCGCATCCGCATCCGCACCCGCACTTTGGACTGCGGATGTCGTGCGGATGTGGACCGTTGAGATAAAATGTCATTAATAAGCGGAAATTATCAAATTCTACTATAATAATAGAACTAGTTCATTGTGCGCAAAAGTGATGCAAGCGACAAGACGAGAGGCTGTTCTTGTATGAAGTTACTCTCTTGCAACCTACTTAGATCCACGTTACAAAGCTAAGTTATTTTCACCTAGTACATTAGAACGAGTTAAATCATCACTTGGCAAAGCAGTTGAAGAGCTTCAATCTCTTGAATCTGTCGCTTCGCCACCCACCAAAAGAATAAAAGTTTCAGTGACAGAACCAACACCTTCAACAAGCAAATCTATCACAGAATCTGTCTCTCAGTTTCTTGAGTCAAGCAGCGATGACGAGACCTACGCGATGTCAAAAGATGTAGTAAAAATGATTGAGAGCTATCACCAAGAAAAACGCCTGGCTGCATGTGACAATCCTATTAGTTGGTGGAAAAATACGCAGAATATCTATCCATACTTGAGTAAACTTGCAAGGAAACATTTAGCCTGTCCTCCAACAAACGTACCAAGCGAGAGATTATTTAGCAGTGCTGGATTAATATATGATGAAAAGAGAAACAGACTGGCAGCAGAAAAGGTAGAAAAATTAATGTTCCTTAAGCATAACCTTCCTATAATTAAGTTTGAACATTAAACGATGAACATCTTAGTTTACTTTATTTTAATTACTCATTTATAAATATGCCTAATAAAACTTTAAACTTAATATAAATAGTTATCAAGCTAATTAAAGATCTCTTTCTATAAGGGTGGAGGTTGGGGAAAGAGGTCGGTGGGGTGCATTTGAGTTGGGTTCACGTCCCGCATCCTGGTAACACAATTATGGTTTCTAATTGTGGCTGAAACTCAACAAAATATAACGAATTTATTTGCAGACGAATTCACTAATTGATTTCTATATTAGTTAGATGCTTGATATTATTTTATATGTTCAGAGAAAAGTACAGCAATTATTGTACAATTAATCAATTATACTACATTATAGCTACAGCTCTCTCTATATAATAACTTATTATATACGTTAAACACAACAAATCTCGAATATATCCTAAAAAATAACGAAAATGTAGACATCCGCATCCGCATCCGCGGATGTTGAAATCAAACATCCTCATCCGCATCTGCGGATGTGAAAAAAATGACATTCGCTACATCACTATTGGTAAGTAGTGGGAGCTTAGATGATTTCATATATGGCTGGTCTAATGGCTGGTGGTGGTGGTGGTGGTGGTGCTGTATATGAGGTATGGCATGCATTTTTGATATGGGCCTGTGTTCTGTGTATGAAGGGGATTGTGAGGTATTGTAAGAGCTTGCAATATAATAGACCTGCTTTAATTCACCGTGTACGTTATGTGCTTGTTGTGATGTTACAAATTGGCATTTTCCAAAAATATTATTATAGTTTTCTTTAGATTGTCGTGACCTCTGGAGAAATCTCTAAGCATACAAAGTGAATGTTTTCTAATTAGCGTGATGATACGGTAAACCTACACATATTACTCGCCTGATATCTTTGTCCTGTTTTAATTTATTGTTATATATAAAATGTATTGGGAACTGTGAGATATTTAAAGGAAGGCTATTTGTAATTTAGCGAAATTTACTTTAACTGAAAATAGTATTTTTCATACTTTAGAAAATTCCAAAAAGTTTATTAAAGTAAAAATAATAATAATAATAATAGTAATAATAATATTAATAATAATAATAAAAGTAATAATATATTAATAGTAGTAATAATAGTAGGGATCTTTTCCGTTTGATTGCCGCCATTGAAACATACCCGAAAATATCACGACTTAACCTAACCTAACCAATTATCAAGGGCGTACAGTTGATATATTATTAATTATAACATTGTTTGTTTCTGGAATAGTATTTACTATTTACTAATAGACCAACTGTACGCCTTTGATAATTGGTTACGTTAAGTCGTGATATTTTCGGGTATGTTTCAATGGCGGCAGTCAAACGGAAAAGATCCAATAGTAGTAATAATAATAATAATTTGACAGCGATCTAAATTGAACATCTTCACACAGCTATTTGTCGCTCCTTCGTAGTAAGAAAAGCGATGTCACGGCCATTGCATCATGACGCTTCACAGTTAGATTTGAGGTGTTAAGCAGCTTGGGTCTGTTAAATTGTTGGATGGTTTATACTATTTTTACATCTTGGGGAGGAATTTAGCGCAGTGCCTGGGTATTCTAAGTTGGAGTGACAAGTTTGATCTTTGTGGTGAAAGCATAAACCTAGGCAACCAAGACAATGGAGATATGCACTTAAATATAATATTGCTTTGAGCCTAATATATTTAACCTACACAATAGTAATATTCCGGAATTAACTTATTTTCTTGCGACCAGGTGAAGCGTATTTAGATGAATAAAACTGAATTAATGGTTTATTATCTTAATAATGATAATACGAGTATATATAGTATGTATATACTGTATACAGTATATATACATATAGTATATATACATATAAATTATACAGTGTGTGTGTGTGTGTGTGTCTAAGGCGAATGGCTATATTCTCTGGCTGTTTCGACTGGTGGGGATACTGAAGCCAACCAAAAAGGCCACATTTTATTTTAAAAATTTGATGTGAGTGGTGGTGGCTGTCCAGTTAGCCTATATATGTTTATATAGATCACTAAACTATGGCGACTGGTTGCTTACCCTCTAAAAAGACTGCCTTACAGCCGATTACGTTGTACAATTGGCTGTGTCATGGCTGACATCTAAGCCACCTGTCTGTGATGCTGAAGAATTCAAAATGCTTCGAGACATGCTTCTGAGAACATCTTCTCTTTCCCTCTCCTCCTTCTCCTCTCTTTCCCTCTTGTGTTTTGTTTTAGGCTACACACATTTACATGCATACATACATACGTCGGGTTAACATCATGAAAAAGAAAAAACTATAGTGTTTTTTATTTACCATTACTTATTCGGACTATAGTGGATTTAATTTTCCCAGAAGAGTTCCTTGTTCCATTCTGAGTTCAAGCCCATTCATGCATATATATATATAAGAAGCTTTTCCTATACTTGCATACACACCCACATATATACATTTTTTTGGCCTGAGCAGCCAGGTTTATGTTCACATACATACAACTCATATATATATATATACTGTATATATAAAAAAAATTTTAGGGGGGTTGAAAGAGGGTTCAAAAACACTCATGTTGCATGCAATGTTGCATTGCACTCGACCATTTTGCGGTAATACTGCTGACGTAAATGTTAATGGGTTCCACTGCTTACTGCATACTGTAGCTCTTTACACTGAATAGATTGCTCACTATATACTTGTAGATAAATTAAAAATTAATAAATCACCAGGTGAAGACCTTTTTTACCCAAAACATTCAAAAGATTAAAAAATTAAATACCAGATCTTTTAGTTTAAGTTTTTAATAATTCTCTATCGGAGGAGGTTCTTCATTTGGAATTTAAATTATTAACTTCAATTTTTAAAAAAGGAAATAAGCAACAAGCGAAAAGTTATAGGCCATTTCCTTAACTTCTATTTTTGGAAAGCTAGAGTCAGTTATTCGAGATCGTACAGGGTGGCCTATAAGTCCCAATCGGTTATAATTAAAGCGAAAATCCATCCACCTAGCGGAGCTCACACTGACGTAATCGATTACTAAGGAAAGAATATTTGTCGAGATGGTTATATTTGGCACTTTGAATAATCAATAAATATGTCTAAACTTATACTCTTTACTTTATTTGAGTTTTGCATTTTAGCTTTAATTATAACCGATTTGGACTTATGGCCCAATACCTGTATAGTCGAATATCCTAAACAAAGTGAGCGTGTGTTCGTAGAAATAAGTCTTGTTTAATAAAATCGTTCGAGTTTTTTATGAAGTTATACGTATTTATGATTGTAAGAGAGCGATCAATATAATAGTCGTATATTTAGCCTTCAAATGGTGCTTCACAAAGTTACACATAAATGATTGATATCAAAATTTAAAGCTCACGGAATGAAGGGTCAAGTTCTTAATTGGACTGATAATAATTGGTTCACTGGCGTAAACAAAGGGTAGTACAGTAATTAACGGGGAAGAGTCAGGGTGGACTGATGTAACTAGTGGTGTTCCGCAAAGGTCCGTTTTGGGACCAGTATTTTTTATAAGATATGTTAACGATCTTGATGTCAATTTATTGAGTAAAATTTTTAAATTTGCCGACGACACTAAATTTCAGATAAACCAATTAGTCTACTGCAGTGGTTCCCAACCGGTTTTGGCTTATGGCCCCCTTAGGAATCTTATTTTTTCCTGTGGCCCCCATAAGCATTATTTTCAGTAGGTAATATGCAGATTAACTCTATTTTACAAAAACAAATATATATAAAGGATATTAAAACAACTATTTGTATTCAGGTACAATATTATTTGTCACATAGGACTATAAACATAACAAAAACTAAACAGTGGCTAACAAAAATTTGCAGTTATTTACTTATATTATGTATTAATTATAAAAAAATATAATCAAAAGAAATACTGTACTTATAGCAATCTATTATAAATTAAAAAAACTAGTAAAATTACTACAACTTCGCAATATTAGGGTAAACAAATAAGAGCTACTTACACACTACAGCGACGATCCACGTGGTAAACAGACTGTAAGGATTTCAACCTGAAGTATTTTTATCAAGTCAACAACGCTGCCAGGCGCATAACGATCAAGCGCACAATGGAGTGCGCCGCACAATAAGCTTGTAAGATGCAAAATATTTGTTTACAGATAAATTCAAATTCTATTATAAAATATCTAAAAAAAAGGAAAATATATGTATTAATAATTTTTTAAAATGTAATTCAACTACATAAATTAAAATTATCTATTGGCCTAACTATAATTTAGGCTTCAATAAGTTGAGTCCTGTGGCCCCCTTCATGGAGTCTGTGGCCCCTCTAAATCTTAACATTTTCCTGTGGCCCCCTTCAAATGTGCCATGGCCCCCGGTTGGGAAACACTGGTCTACTGTACTAGATAGAGTATGCAGTGCGATCTCAATAATTTCGTATAGTAGTCTGTCTAACGAGTGACAAATGAAATTTAACGTAGATAAATGTAGTCATGCATCAAACTTGCCAACCCTACCGATTTGAAAGCTATGCAAATTTGCAACATGCAAATATTAAACCTTTCATGCTCAGAATGCACTAGAATGAATCATTTAAGGCTAGATTTTAAAAAATTTCCCGGGGAGGGGGCATGCTCCTGCACTCCTTGGCATTATTATAAATCCTACCGCTTTTGCTTTTCAAAATGTTAGCAAGTATGCATGCATATAGGTTATCATAAGAGTAAATTTAATTATACTATGAGAAATAGTGTGTTAAACGAAGCCTCTGAAGAAAAGGATTTAGGTGTTATTGTTATAAACGATTTAAAGTTCTGAAAACAGCGTTCACTCGCGAGCAGTAAAATTAATAAAGTGTTGGGTTTTATTTCCTGTAATTTTGAATATACGACGTAAATCTAAATATATCCTTTTGCCATTATATAAATCACTTGATAGATTTCATTCAGAATATGCTGTAGGTTTGATCGCCCTATGTGATAAAGAACATGGAAATGGTAGAAAGGGTTTAGCGCCGCACAGCACAGTTTATGCCAACATTACGTGATAGGCCATATAATGACAGATTCAAAGAATTGAATTTGTATACGCTTAAAATTCGGCGTTTGAGAGGCGAATTAATTCAGGTGTTTAAAATTGTTTTGACAACTTAAATTAAGAGCATTTTTTAATCTAGACAATAGGAATATTATGAGAAACAATGGTTTTAAAATAAGGGGCAAAAAATTTTTCACCTACAATAAGAGTACAGTAGAAAGATAGAATAACCCCTCCGCGCGGGTCGTGGCGAGCACTTCGTTAAATAAATTTAAGAATAGGTTGGACAGCATCAGTTTGTATTAAAGGGTAGGTAAAATTAGGGATGTGTTTTTATTTCGCATTGCGGATAGCCCGACATTTCTTTATGTAGGAACCTCCGAATAGCTGTATTAAATTGTTTTGGGAAGCCACTCCTCTTCCCCTTCTTTCTTTCTTTTGCTTTCTTTCCCCCTATTCTCCGTCATTGCAAAGGGAGCTGCTTACAGGGAGAGTTAGTCAGGAAAGAATACGAGCAGTAATGTTCCTTTTGCCAACAAACTAGTAGGAGGTGCTGGTCTGATCTGGTTTCAGAGAGCTGGGAGTTCTCAGATGATAATTCATTGGTAGAAAAAAAATCTTGATGTGCTCTCTTGAGAGTCAAAACCTTCGAATAGACGTTTTCACTTTCAGGGATACCACTTGGTTGCACAATGTAGGACCTTTAGTACTTTTAACGAAAATCGCAGTATATTTAACTTAGCTAGCTAGAGAACTTATTTAGTTTTATATAGAAGCAGCGATGTTCTCTTTTGCGATAAATGTAGTAAACACTACATCAGTTGTTGAAGGGACAGCATTCCAAGCACCCGTTTCCTTCTTGACAAATTTTCAAAATTATATATATATTAGTAGTGGACTGGATATCCGCATCCGCATCATTTTTAACATCGTATCCACATCCGCACTTCTGACTGCGGATGTTATGCGGATATTACCTCTAATAAATTATGCAATTTACAATCAAATTAGCTTATAAAGTAGCTTATAAGGCCCAGTCATGCACATTTCATGTAAAGTATTAATTATTAATGAACAAACAAATATATAAACCTCAAAATATAAATACCTGGTAACACAGAAAATTAAATGAAACTTGTTTCATTGAAATTTCTGTGGCTGAAACTCTTAAGAAAGTTATTATTTTTATCATAATGAAAACATTAATATTAATTTTAATTCTTATGCATTCCCTGCCATAATAGTAATATCACGAAATTTGAAAAATTGTCATATATTCATAATTCTATATTATATTGACAGATTAACTAAATATCCGCATCCGCATCCGTGGAAATTGAAATTAAAGATCCGCATCCGCAGATATTGAAAAACTGACATCCGGTCCACCACTAATATATATATATATATATATTATATATATATATATATATATATATATATTTCGAGGAAAAAAATCCCTTAGAAATCATAGAAAATTACTAATTGGTAATATTCTGTTTTTCTTTGGATGTTTTACTTTTTATTGGTGACAGTAAAGAAATTAATTTCAAAAAGAAAATCTAATCATAATTGATTATTAATTTTTAGAAACTGGTTTTCGAGGCGGACGTTTTTCTTGAACCACGCCATCTGTTAAAAAATTTGTAATACACTGACTCGCAAAGTAGGCGTAGCCCGGTGAATCTTGACTTTTGGAGTCAACTGTAGACAAAATGACCACAGAAATGTTTCATTTCGCCCAAAAGAACAGCTGACTAACGAAACCATTATTAATTAAAATTAAAAAGAACTTAACCAAAATAATTCTTAAAACAAATAAAAAAATTATTTAAAAATAATTTTAAAATAAAGAGTATAAATTTAAATTTAAAATCTTATTATCATTTCCTCTTAATTAGAAAAACCAAAGATTTTTCCCTTTTATCAAATTTCCTTTGAATATTTTTTGTGGCTTTCTTCAATGAGGATCCAGATTTCCACGAATATATATATATATATATATATATATATATATATATATATATATATATTATATA
This sequence comes from Bathynomus jamesi, assembly GCA_023014485.1. Lineage (NCBI taxonomy): Eukaryota > Metazoa > Arthropoda > Malacostraca > Isopoda > Cirolanidae > Bathynomus > Bathynomus jamesi. Next base: position 382,167 of record JAJOZX010001203.1, on the reverse strand, counting down.
TATATATTAGGCCTGGTTGAGAATGGGAAATTTTTTTTATTTCTTAAAAAGTACACTATGTGAAAAGTTTCATTTTATCATCTTAACAAAATATTAAAATATCAAGTAGGTGCTACCTCTGCTACCCCTAACACATACCCCACCTATTTTTTACCCTCATATTTGCATATATTTAAATGGGAAAAAATGTTATTTCTTAAAAAGTACACTATGTGAGGTTTTTTTTTCACTTTAAAAAGTGATATATATATATATATATAAAATATATAGTAAGTGTATATATGTATATATATATATATAATATATATTATATATATATATATATATATATATACACTGTATATATATATATATATATATATACACTGTATATATATATATATACACTGTATATATATAATATATATATATATATATACACACTGTATATATATATATATATATATATATATACACACACTGTATATATATATATATATATATATATATATATATATATATATATATATATATATATATATATATAAATGCATATAAATATATATATAAATATATATATAAATATAAATGAAAATTATTTCACGAAAGTAACACGTGAAAAATATTTATGATGAATAAAACCACGAAGGAAAGGAAACAGAATGGTGCACAAGCGCTTTCGTCTAATGACATCCTCAGGAACACTGAAGTACATAAAGAGTTACAGCGTATATATAGGTTACAGAAAAAAATATATATATAAATATATATACATTAAACGGAGAGATAAAAAAAAATTAAAAATTAAACATTAAAGGATTGTGGGAGGAGCATACAAATTTGTAAGGAAAAACTACCGATTTTTAGCACAAGATCAAAGGAATTGTTTCCAACCAATGTTATAGATAATTAAAAAAAATAAAAATAAAAATTTATACTGGAAATCTGCCCGGGATTTAGCACTCTGCCCTTCTTGTTTAAGTTCGATGTATATAAAAATAAATTGAAAAATAAAAGTTATTAGAGTAGCATACAAGTTTACCAAAGATTTAGCGTTCTACCCTTCTTCTCTAAATCTGTTCTGAAGGAATTCAAAACAACAGGATCGAGTTGAAAAAAACCTTTGCTTATGTTGAAGTTATTTTTAAGTTGGATAATGGCAGACTCAAGAATATTTCTATTAACAATGTTACTAGAGTGAAATAAAACTGAAGCATTATTCCAATCAATACAGTGGGATAAAGAGGGTTGTGATCAGTCTTTTCTTGTGAACAGACGTGTTTTATCGAGTGTCCAGTGTTATCAAGTGGTTTTCGTTGAAGTGTTTAAAAAAAAAATAGTGTTCGGTGCATTCTAAACTAAATTACTTCGTGCTACTAATCATTCATTAACGAATATATTTCATTTATTGACGTTATTCACTACTATATTACTTGATCAAACCAAGGCTACTGCACGTGGCTTGCCTTGTTTGTTTTTAAAATCTATCAGAAAACTTGGAGTCATAGGGTTCATTTTTCCTTCTTTCGAGAGGTCAGGTAGAGTATGGTCACAACCGTGTGAAAAAAAGAAAAAAGGTCGGATCGAATCGCGGACAGATAAGTATTATAAATACTCTTCTTTTACAGATCTTTTGTCGGTAGCTTAATTCTATATTCATTTAGTATAAATTTGTGTTACAAGAACCTGCTTCTGTGTTTCAAGAACGCGTTTTTTTTGTTTTGTTTGCGTTTTTTGTTTTTTAACTAATTAAAAGCATGACACCCCCGTCAAGTACTTGCAGTCGCTGTGAAGGGAAATTTGCCGCTTACGCGTTTCCAAAGCCTAATAATAATGAACAGTTAGTTTGCAGGTGGTGCTCAACCATAGAAGTGCTGAGGAACGAGTTAGAACGTGAGAGGGAGGCCAGGGTGAGGCTTGAAGAAAGCGTGATGCGCCTGACTGCAAAATTAGAATCCCTTGAGACTCCAATTAAGAACACTCCTGCCTCAGTTTCTACTAATAATATAAATAGTATTAATAGCCCTCCCTCTTCCACTAGTTCTCAACCCTTCGTTCCAGTGCGTAATGGAGTCCCATTGAGAAAACCTAATACATGTCTACCAGTAAAAACAAATAATACGTTTTCTGTTTTAGGTTTCGATGATGCTGATGAACCGGAAATACGACTCGTTGGCGATTCCATTGTTTGAGGGCAGCTCGAGGAATTCTGTGGGAGAAACCCTCGTCGTAGGCGCCGTTACTGCTACCCTGGTGCAAGGGTGGAGGATATAGCTAATAGTGTTGACCAATTTACAGACGGTACCTCCGAGTACACAACGTATGTTATTCATGTCGGTACTAATAACGTTTTAAATTCTAGATCGAAAGAACTGCTGGCTAGGTACAGGGACTTACTAGAGCGATTAAAGGAAAAAACTAATAAGATTGTTTTAACAGGTATACTTCCTCGAATTATCTAACGTAACGATTTCTACAGCAAGGCGACCTATATCAACAATAACGTAAAGTCTCTTTGCCAAGAGGAAGGAGTGAATTTTGCAAATTTTTGGAACAGTTTCTACGGCAGGAGGGACTTGTTCCTCGAGATGGACTTCATCTTAATGACGTTGGAGCTGCGCGTTTAGGAAGACTATTTCATAATACTGTCTCTTCTTTTCAGGCTGCCGTAACTCGAACGGTCCCAGCGTAAATTCCACAAATTTCCCTGCGCTCGCGAAGGTGTCGCAATTACAAACAATTTGAAGGTTTATCCTTAAATGCTCGTAGCCTACGAAATAAAAAACGAATTTTTTTCTTTAATTGCTTGTAAAGACTATGATATAATTGCGATAAATGAATCGTGGCTTAGCACTGAAACTCGTGACTTTGTAGGGGAGTATCAAATTAAAGGTTATAGACTTTTTGTTAAAAACAGAATAGGTAGGCGAGGAGGCGGTGTTATGTGTATATCAAAGATAATATTGCGAACGTTATAGAAGTAAAGCACACAATTCCAGAACCGATAGATTCGACTATAGCAGAACTTAAATTGAACGATTTCAAACTTCTTGTTGCGGTTATATATAGGCCCCCTAATCAAACAGCTGATACGGACGAAGCGTTATATCGTGAACTAAAGAGAATAATCGGTAGTGAGCAGGCTTTAGTTATGGGTGACTTTAATTGCGCCAACGTGAATTACGATACAATGCAGGGAGACGCGGAAGGTAATCGTTTAGTTAATTTTCTCGAGGATAGCTTTCTTATTCAAAAGGTTGGGGAACCTACGAGGTTGGACAGTATTTTAGATTTAGTAATAACTACGGATGATAGTAGCTATTACTGATCTTCAAGTAATAGAACCGTTAAGCAATAGCGATCACAATATGGTAGAGTTTGTCCTCTCAGTAAGTCACTCGAAACCAACTAACTCGACTAAAATTCCTAACTTCCAGCACGCAGACTTTTGTAAATTTCGAAATAAATTGTCACACGTCAATTGGGAAAACGTAATGGGGAACTCCAACGCAAAACTAATGTGAATCGTTCGAAACAGTATTTAGGACTATAAATGAGGAATGTGTACCGTACAAAATTAAGCGTGCGAAAGTAAACAACAAGCCCTTGTGGTTTACTTCTAGAGTAGGAGACATTATAAAGAGTAGAGATAGGGCTTATAGGCTACATAAGTGCGATAAAGACAATTTGTGGTTACGAAACAACTACATATCTCTAAGGCGTGAAGCGAAAAGTGTAATAAAAAAGTCCAAGCGCGAATTTGAAATCTCCATAGCTCGTGACGGTAAAGAAAACCCCAAGCGATTCTTTCAATACGTCAATAATAGAAATCCAGTAAAAAGTGTCTTGGGGCCGTTGAAAAATGTAAACGGAGATCTAGTTTGAAAACAAGGAAATGGCTACCTTGCTAAACGAATTTTTTACGTCAGTTTTTACTATAGAAGATGTAACGAATATCCCTACGGTCATAGACATAATACATTTTGATAATGGTAATATTTTGGATAATATTGTGGTTAGTGAAGGGGAGGTAATGCGCTATATTGATAAAATGAAAACGCATAAATCACCGGGAGCGGATTCCATATATCCCATACAACTAAAAGAATTAAAAGATAGCATTGTTGTGCCGCTAACAATGATTTTTAATGCGTCTATTTCTGAGGGGTGCGTACCAGATAATTTCAAGTTAGCAAACGTAACACCTATCTTAAAGAAAGGCGATAAAGGTGCGGCGGGAAATTATAGGCCAATCAGTTTAACGTCTGTTGTAGGTAAGCTACTGGAATCAATAATTAGGGACCGTATAGTCTAACACTTAGAATTGCATAAACTAGTTAGAAATACGCAGCACAGTTTTAGGCGAAACAAATCTTGCTTAACTAATCTTTTAGAATTTTTCCAAAGCGTGGGTGACGTTTACGATATACATCGGGCGGTTGATGTAGTGTATTTAGATTTACAAAAAGCGTTTGGCATCGTGCCGCACAAAAGACTCATTGAAAAAACTAAGGCTCATGGAATCAGGGGTGTAGTAATAAATTGGCTAGAAGAGTGGTTGCGAGGTAGGAAACAGAGGGTGGTCGTTGATGGAGCGGAGTCGTGTTGGGCTAATGTAGCGAGTGGCGTTCCTCAGGGTTCTGTATTGGGCCCCTTGCTTTTTCTTATATATATTAACGATTTAGATGTCGGCCAAGTCAGTACAGTTTCAAAGTTTGCGGATGAGACGAAGCTGCGTGGAAGAGCGATTAACGACGAAGATAAAGGTAAAATCCTGGAAGATCTGAATAAAATCGTTGATTGGACAGTCACATAGCAAATGAGATTTAACTTTGATAAGTGCAAAATTTTGCATATAGGTTCGCGTAACGGTAATTTTGCGTATAGTATGTCAGGGAAAGATTTAACAAGCGTAGAGCAGGAAAAATATTTAGGAGTTATAGTCACTGGTGATTTAAAAGTAGCGAAACAAAGTACAGCAGCGGTCAATAAGGCGAACAAAGTGTTAGGTTATAGCTCAAAATTTTGAATACAAATCGCGTGATATTACAGTTCCTCTTTATAAATCATTAGTTAGACCCCATTTGGAGTACGCGGTCCAATTTTGGAATCCGCATATGCTCAAAGATATAGACAAAATCGAAAGAGTTCAAAGACGAGCAACTAAGATGATTCCGTCGCTTAGGTCAAAGTCGTACGAGGATAGGCTTAAGGAGTTAAAATTGACTACACACGAGACCAGGAGGCTAAGGTGTGATCTAATCCAGGTTTTCCAAATTATGAATGGGTTCGATAACATAGATAGAGAGAGCTTTTTTGAAATATCTCAATATAATAGTATTAGAAATAACGGGTGTAAGTTGACAAGTAAAAGGTTCGAGACAGCAGTTGCGAAAAACCTTTTTACGCATAGAATAGTAAATAGCTGGGATAGTTTGCCGGTAGAAGTAATTAGTAGCACGTCTATAAACATCTTTAAAAATCGATTAGACGCATGTCTTGCTAGATTGGGTATAGTTTAAGGTAGTAAAATATATATACAGTATATATATATATATATATATATATATATATATAATTATATATAATATATATATATATATATATATATATATTATACATATATATATAATATATATATATATTATATATATATATTTTATATATATATATACAGGGCGTCCCAAAAAAATGTATACACACTTTAACAGCTGATAGCTCAATTGATGTTTCTTTCTTTCCAAGTTAAACCCATTAGAATTAATAATGGCAGTCAGACTAAGCTTTGAACAAAGGAAATTCATTCTAAAATGCTACTGGAAGTGTGAAAACGCAGTTGAAGTGCAAAGACAGTTTAGGAGGGAGTTTCAAACAGATCCACCAACGCGACTTACCATCACTCGAATTAGAGATAAGTTTGAAGCCGATGGAACTGTTCAGAATGTCCACAAGAAGCGTTCCGGAAGACCACGGCCATCGACAAGCCCCACAAAGCAAGAAAGAGTACTGGAAACGTATCACCAAAGTCCAAGAAAATCTGTGCGGCAAGCGAGTCGTGAGGTAGGAATTTCAGAATCGTCTGTCCAACGCATTTTGAAGCGCTGTCAATGGAAAAGTTACATTCCAAGATTAGTCCATGCTATTAATGAAGATGATCCGGACCGAAGAGTGGAGTATTGCGAGTGGTACTTGGCACGATGTGGATGTGGATTGGACGAAGGGGTTTCGTAGAATACCCTCCGCGTTCACCAGACCTCACACCACTAGACTTTTTTTATGGGTATACTTAAAAGACAAAGTCTACGCTATAAAACCTGCAACAGTCGCTGAATTGAGAGCAGCCATTGAACGAGAATGCACACAAATACCAAACGAAATGTTTCGTGATGTTTGCGATTCCATTGCTTCGCGTTATCAGCAGTGCCTGGACCAGAACGGACGTCAGTTTGAAAACAGGCGTTGACAAAACAATTAAATAATGTCTGTAGATTCTATTACATTTTGAAAATGAAATGTATTTTAATAAACACTGCCTTTATAATTATTTAAAGTGTGTATACATTTTTTTGGGACGCCCTGTATATATATATATATATATATATTATATATTATCGAATGTCCAGTGTTATCAATTGAATAAGTGGTTTTCGTTGAAGTGCTTTAAAAATAAGTGTTCCGTGCATTCTTAACTAAATTACTTCGTGCTACTAATCATTCATTAACGAATATATTTCATTTATTGACGTTATTCAGTACTATATTATTTGATCAAACCAAGGCTACTGCGCGTGGCTTGCCTTGTTTGTTTTTCAAATCAATCAGAAAACGTGCAGTCATAATGTTCATTTTTCCGTGCTTCGAGAGTTCAGGTAGAGTGTGGTCAGAAACCGTGTGAAAAAAAGGAAAAAAGTCGGGTCGAATCGCGGACAGATAAGTGTTATAAATACTCTTTTACAGATCTTTTGTCGGTAGCTTAATTCTATATTCATTTCGTATAAATTTGTGCTACAAGAACCTGTTTCTGCGTTTCAAGAACGCGGTAGACCTACGTTGTAATTTATTAATTTCCAAACGCTCGTTTTTTGTTTTTGTTTTTTTTGTTGTTCAAATAATTAAAAGCATGGCACCCCCGTCAAGTACTTGCAGTCGCTGTGAAGGGAAATTTGCTGCTTTCGCGTTTACAATGGCTAATAATAATGAACAGTTAGTTTGCAGGTGGTGCTCAAGCATGGAAGTGCTGAGGAACGAGTTAGAACGTGAGAGGGAGGCCAGGGTGAGACTTCAAGAAAGCTTGATGCTCCTGATGGCAAAATTATAATCCCTTGAGACTCCAGTTACGACCCCTCCTGCCGCAGTTTCTACTAATAATATAAATAGTACTAATAGACCTCTCTCTTCCCCTAGTTCCGATCCCTTCGTTCGCGTGCGAAATGGAGCCCCATTGAGAAAAGCAAAGACTTGTCTACCAGTAATAACAAACAATAAGTTTTCTGTTTTAGGTTTGGAAGATGCTGATGAACCGGAAATACGACTCGTTGGCGATTCCATTGTTCGAGGGCAGCTCGAGGAATTCTGTGGGAGAAACCCTCGTCGTAGGCGCCGTTACTGCTACCGTGGTGCAAGGGTGGAGGATATAACTAATAGTGTTGACCATTTTACAGACGGTACCACCGAGGACACAACGTATGTTATTCATGTCGGTACTAATAACGTTTTAAATTCTAGATCGGAAGAACTGCTGGCTAGGTACAGGGACTTATTAGAGCGACTAAAGGAGAAAACTAATAAGATTGTTTTAACAGGTATACTTCCTCGAATTATCCAACGAACGATTTCTACAGCAAGGCGACCTATATTAACAATAACCTAAAGTCTCTTTGCCAACAGGAAGGAGTGCATTTTGCAATTTTTGGAACAGTTTCTACGGCAGGAGGGACTTGTTCCTCGAAGATGGACTTCATCTTAATGACGTTGGAGCTGCGCGTTTAGGAAGACTATTTCATAATACTGTCTCTTCTTTTCAGGCTGCCGTAACTCGAACGGTCCCAGCGTAAATTCCACAAATTTCCCCTGCGCTCGCGAAGGTGTCGCAATTACAAACAATTTGAAGGTTCTATCCTTAAATGCTCGTAGCCTACGAAATAAAATAAACGAATTTTTTTCTTTAATTGCTTGTAAAGACTATGATTTAATTGCGATAAATGAATCGTGGCTTAGCACTGAAACACGTGACTTTGTAGGGGAGTATCAAATTAAAGGTTATAGACTTTTTGTTAAAAACAGAATAGGTAGGCGAGGAGGCGGTGTTATGTTGTATATCAAAGATAATATTGCGAACGTTATAGAAGTAAAGCACTCAATTCCAGAACCGATAGATTCGACTATAGCAGAACTTAAATTGAACGATTAAGAACGATTTCAAACTTCTTGTTGCGGTTATATATAGGCCCCCTAATCAAACAGCTGATACGGACGAAGCGTTATATCGTGAACTAAAGAGAATAATCGGTAGTGAGCAGGCTTTAGTTATGGGTGACTTTAATTGCGCCAACGTGAATTACGATACAATGCAGGGAGACGCGGAAGGTAATCGTTTAGTTAATTTTCTCGAGGATAGCTTTCTTATTCAAAAGGTTGGGGAACCTACGAGGTTGGACAGTATTTTAGATTTAGTAATAACTACGGATGATAGGCTAATTACTGATCTTCAAGTAATAGAACCGTTAAGCAATAGCGATCACAATATGGTAGAGTTTGTCCTCTCAGTAAGTCACTCGAAACCAACTAACTCGACTAAAATTCCTAACTTCCAGCACGCAGACTTTAGTAAATTTCGAAATAAATTGTCACACGTCAATTGGGAAAACGTAATGGGGAACTCCAACGCAAAACTAATGTGGGAATCGTTCGAAACGTATTTAGGACTATAAATGAGGAATGTGTACCGTACAAAATTAAGCGTGCGAAAGTAAACAACAAGCCCTTGTGGTTTACTTCTAGAGTAGGAGACATTATAAAGAGTAGAGATAGGGCTTATAGGCTATAAGTGCGATAAAGACAATTGTTGTTACGAAACAACTACATATCTCTAAGGCGTGAAGCGAAAAGTGTAATAAAAAAGTCCAAGCGCGAATTTGAAATCTCCATAGCTCGTGACGGTAAAGAAAACCCCAAGCGATTCTTTCAATACGTCAATAATAGAAATCCAGTAAAAAGTGTCTTGGGGCCTTTGAAAAATGTAAACGGAGATCTAGTTTCTGAAAACAAGGAAATGGCTACCTTGCTAAACGAATTTTTTACGTCAGTTTTTACTATAGAAGATGTAACGAATATCCCTACGGTCATAGACATAATACCTTTTGATAATGGTAATATTTTGGATAATATCGTGGTTAGTGAAGGGGAGGTAATGCGCTATATTGATAAAATGAAAACGCGTAAATCACCGGGGCCGGATTCCATATATCCCATACAACTAAAAGAATTAAAAGATAGCATTGTTGTGCCGCTAACAAAGATTTTTAATGCGTCTATTTCTGAGGGGTGCGTACCAGATAATTTCAAGTTAGCAAACGTAACACCTATCTTTAAGAAAGGCGATAAAGGTGCGGCGGGAAATTATAGGCCAATCAGTTTAACGTCTGTTGTAGGTAAGCTACTGGAATCAATAATTAGGGATCGTATAGTC
>JAJOZX010001203.1:337500-370000 GCA_023014485.1 Bathynomus jamesi | reverse complement strand
ATATATATATTAGGGTGGCCCAAAAAATGAAAGTTGAAAATATCTCCACAAGGCCATTCGTGTTCCATATCAAAATGTAAGAACTCATGACAAAAATTAGACAGGTCATACAATATTTAGAGGTCGTGACCTGTTCCTATATTTTTAGGATTTGAAACAAAAATAAAATATCAATGTTTATTTCAAAATTTAAAGTCAACACCACAGAGCACATTTTATGCAAGAATATACTAGAACACACTTGTCATAGCAGTTAATACGACTGCACTAAATCCTTCTATATGAGACAAACAACGTCACACCCGTTACTTTTTCTTCGTGAAAGCCAACTTCGTTGGAACTGGCAATCTTTTTCGGTGGCTGGCGACGAGTCGAAGTAGGTATTGTTTCTTGGTCTCTTCTTACGTCAGCGAGGTATTACGGGACTGAATAAGAGCGACTCATTCGGCACAGTCATCGAAGACCTTGAGGAGCCTGCATTTAGCCTTAAGTAACTGGGAAATGGGGTCTGTCAGCCAGAGGGAGGGAGGTTTTGACAAAAATGTTTTGGCTTCATCTTGTCCTTTCATGGAGAGTATATCGAATATCTTCAAAGACAGGCTCGTGATGTTCGACGCCAATGAAGAACGATGATCGAACACAGTCCTGTCCAGACGTCTCAAGAGTTTTTGGTTTGACGGACGTAAGAAGTTGTCAACCATAGCTGCTTTGGTGATCTCGTCGACGCGATCGTCGAAGGGGGCGACAGGCGCGAGGTGCTCAGAGAAGTACCACAAATGGCGATAGAAGGCTTTAACAGCCGCCTCCCTGATGGCACAGTCAGGATATTCATGGAGGATAGCAATTAGATTTAAGTCGTTGAGGGGGGGCCCTCTCTGGGAGAGGGGCCTTGTGCCAGTAGCGAGCGTAAATAAGAGAAACGAAGAGGCAAATCTTTGTGACGCCAGCTGTCTCGTGGGCCGTCAACTTAATATGGCTCCTGAAAAGGAAGATCTTCAGCGAGTATATTGCCTTAGCCATCCACGCGGGTTGTGCATAGGGCCTGGCGCACGAAAGGACGGTTCTCCTTCGGAGGATCCCCCTAGGAATATATGACAGAGCTGAAGCAATTCTCCATAGTCATCCCGTGGGAGCTGGCTCTTGACTGCCTCCGAGTAAAATGACATCATCTCCTCTCGTAGGCCATTCGGCATGCCAACGAAGAGCTCGTCTTCAGCAGAACGGAAATCAACTATATTAATATCAGGCCAGGTCTTCTGGAAGCGTTTGAAGATTCCCACTTCAGGCCCACCGGTTGGTGTCATGGCACCAGAAAATACGGCCGACAAAATTACCTCGAACACGTGATGACGGCACGCGATCCAGATGAGCTCCTTGTCCAGAGCCTTTTCAATTAGGGTGCACGCGCCCATAATCAGCCCAGTATTGGTTGCCGTCGCGTCGAAGACTAGGCCCTGGATCATGGGTTTGAGGTTCCATTCCTCCAGCGTTTGGACACATGCATTGCACTGCTCCTCTCCCGTGCCGCGGCCGATCTTAGGGACGGCAAGAAGTTGCCCTGTTTCACCACCAGTCACCAAGATGGCGACGCAATCCACAAGCTTTTTATTGCCGGCGATATCTGGAAGCAGTTTACCGTCCCAGTGGAGAAGCAGTGGGCTGTCCGGCGAGAAAACAGCCTGTTGAGCAGTTGCTACCACCTCACGAGTGGTGACCCGCGCTCGCTGTATGGTGTTCCGGGATAGCGCCACAGACTCCAGGCCATGACCGAGCGCTTGCGTAACGGCTCCTACGACGAACATGGCAGCGCGGTCAGGGAGTTTCACTCGGTCGAGCGCGGCGGCTACTTCCTTGGTCACAATGGTCTGCTTCGATTTCTTATTCCTTGGCTGATCTTGACTGGATGTTGACGGAGCATGGAAATCATCTTCGGACTCTGTCGATGAGCATGACTCCTAACCATTTCTACGTCACACCCCCGTCCTCCTCGTCCCTGTCTGTACACCCTAACAACACACTAGCCAACTTTGTAACAGAGCTCCATGGACCCATTGAATTGGGTCGTGATTCGTATGAGGTGGGGATATACGAAATTCAGCTGGACACCCTCTTTTTAAATATTTATTATAAAGATACCGTTTTTACGATTCTTAGAGACTGTAATGTGTTCAAAATTATAACCGAGGGGCGATATCGCTCAGCCTTCCAAAGAAATACCTTTCACGAGGCACAGCATGACTTGTCCAGCTTAATGTATCAATTGAAGATGGAGAAATTGGATGAAAGCTCTCAGCCCCCAGACATGTGCTATATTTACAGCAAGATAGTGGAGCACCAGTTTGTTGGGGATACGCAGGCACGCCTGCTACGCGTAGCCCACATCCCCAACCATAAAGGAAGGAGTTTGAGTATCACATATGACATGCCCCATAGGGCGGATCGAAAATGAGGTTTTTAAACTTTTTTTTGAAATTCAAATATGGCTAGTGCGGAAAATATGTGGGTGTAGATAATGACTGTGCATAAATGTTAGTCCTGCGAAATTATATCTTCAGGTGCCACAAAGCCGTCGAAAAAAGTGAAATATAATTATTTTCTTATATTCTGCATTAGTACACTAACTGAAACTTACTTGTTATTATTATATATTAAGTGTTCCAATTACCAAAATAGTTACTGAATTACGCAGCTCTTAGTTTATTTAGATCAATGTTCTTTTGATTAATGATCTAAATAATCCAGAACTCACCACGAGGAGGTGGCTGCGTGTCGAGCTCCACCCATGCCCTCCCAACCACCCATTCTTGCGCATGTTTTTTTCTATTAACGTTTTATTTAAACTTTATATTCAGCTTTACTTTCGAATGATGGCATTTTTTTACGTGACTGAAGTGTTGATCTCATGAAGCCATCTCGCGCGTTCAATCCAAATACTTTTGATGATGCTTCAGTCACTAATTTTACCATTCTTTCTACTACTTGTGTATGACAAGGGAATTTCTCGAATGGAGGGGTACTCTTGTTTTCTATGAATTCTTCAATCTCATTTTCTGTCAGGTGTCTTGTCACAGGTGGTTCAGTGACAATGCATTTTTGCCAATTAATTAAATCAGTATAATCAGTAGCTTCAAATTGAATAACAGGTACTGTGAAACGCCTCACAACTTTTTCCTTGTTTGTTTGCCTTGCTTTCTTTATTCGCCTCCACGCTAATTCTCTTATGGCGCTGCGGTCATCATGAATCATTGATGCTAGAATATTTTCTGGATTTGCAAAAAATGCATTTCTTTGTATGACAGGGTTTACAATATCCTTTACTTCGTCATTCAGTGTTCTTGTTAGTTCAATAGTTTTGAAAACATGTTTTGAGCCATTGACAAAAGACGTACTTTGCTTAATAGAAAACCACATTGGGATGTAGACCTTCATTATAAAAGAAGCAATGTTCATGAGGTTCTCAGATGGACTTACAGTTGAAACGTATAGACGAAGCAAACGATTTGCTGTAGTCAGCCATCGTGAATGTGCCATTTTGCCTGGACTACGATGAGCAAGATCTGGAGAGCAATATCCCTTTGTTATGGCCTGATGAATATCAATTAGATATTTTTGGTCGGTGCTAAGATCTTCACAGTCTACAGTTGGTTCCTCAGCATCAATCCTTTCAAACTCGACACAATAGGAAGACTCTCACAGTTCTCTAATTCCCTGCCAATAGGACCGGTGAATCCGCGGGGGCCAGATGTTTTTCCATCCAGCTTTGCAACTAAATGGCGTAATGGCAATTCATTGGCATGGAGCTGGCACACTAAATGTTGAACTGGCTTCTTCAGCTTCAATTCTATAAGCCTTATAACGCCTCCCTTTTCTCCAGTGTTGACTGCTGCACCATCGCATCCAATGACAACAAGGTTTTCCAGGTTCATGTCATTATTTCCAATATACTCAAACATTCCTTTACATATTTCTTCAGCTGATCCAGAATTCACAGAATAATGGCCCAAATAATCTGAACCAGGTTCTCTGACTAAAGTGATATGTTCTTCTGTTACCTTCTTCTGATATACTTTGGACTTTTTTTTTTCTTGGAAGAGTGTAGAATCTTTTCGACCATCAAAATAGATTCCTCTGATTGGGACCTGATTTTGATCTTTCATAATTTCTGATCTCTTCTTTTGTCTTTCTCTTCTGATTTTACTCCTATCCACTACTTCAGATGTATTGTCAATAGAAACTTCTCCAATATCTTGCAATACTGCACTAACAATGAATGCTGCAGCTCGATCTGAAACTGCAGTCCTGTCACAAGCAGTAGCCACTGAAGGTAGATTTGTAGTTTTCCTTTTCTTGAATAATTGTTCTTCAGGTTGTTCGAGCTTTCTCTTCGAGCTAACTGGCTCTGGAAATGTATCGTCTGATATTTCGACAGATTCACTTTCACTATTTGATGTCGATGATGATAATTCAACATTTGTATCCTGCAATTTCTCCTGTGAAGATTCTTTGAGCCTCACAGCTTCTTTTTGCTTTCTTAGCAACGTAGATGCTTTTTTCTTTGAGAGTGTAATATCTACTCTATCAATAAACAGTTTTCTTTCACTCCTTTGATCTAAGAGGAACGTCACTTCTTCCTTTGGAACCGTTTTTTTTTTGGGACAAGAACATTGTGTTAGTACTTTGCACTTGCACGCTGCAATGTCAAAAAGTTTCGTGTGTGCTTCTTTTTTGAACATATCAATCTTTGCTTTGTAAGCTTCAGAATTTTTTCTGCTTTGGTATGGCTTCATAATGACACGATACTTTTCGTGGTAGCTTCTGAACATTGTTTCAATTCGCCTGTCTGACAGAATTGGGACGGAAGCACTTTCCCAAATTGTTTTCAATTTATCAACAACTTGTTCTAATATTTGAGATATTGAAGAATCTTTATTAGTATTCTGTTTCAAATCGTTTCTTACAAACAAGTAATATTTAAAAACTCCTTCGTATGTAGGAAGATTCCTGTGCCACAAATCTTCCCCCATACCAAACATGGGGCACTCAGTTGAGGCCCTGGTTGATTTTGCACAAACTCGAGACATTTTGAAAGTATACAAATCTGAAAAAGAAAGAGCTAATATCAATTATACGTTAATTTCAGTTAATAGTACATGGCAAACTTAGGGCAACACAATACAGAAATGCAAATATATAAGAAATATAGTTTAGACTATCTGAGTAACGCCAACAACAGAACACCCACCTGCTACGAGAGCGACAGCTACACTGAACCGAGGTACTCACGTGACAGCTGAGTGAGCTGACTATAGAAAACTGTTTTTAGAGAATAGAAACTTTTTTTAAAGGTTGACTGAGCTATTTTTATACAAGTGTGAATAAATTCTTGTCTATTGTGCATCGTGGACTCTTCTGTAATTATTGGTTAAAATCTGCTTTTTTCATTTTTTTCAATATTGAAGGTCATTGTGGCACCTGAAGATATTAATGTTATGATTTTAAATTTATACCAGCTTATTTCCTCACTACTCCACACATTTTCCACACTAGCCAATTTGAAAATTCGAAAAATGAGTTTTTCACTCCGCCCTAATGCCCCATTATATGAATATCGCAACTAATCTACGCGTAGCCCACATCCCCAACCATAAAGGAAGGAGTTTGAGTATTACATATGACATGCCCCATTATGTGAATATCGCAACTAATCTAATAACCAATTTCTCAATATATAAAAGAACGATTGAGGGTTCAAGTTTCCCATTCGGTAACGGGAGCTTAACCGTGAAGCTGCACTTTCGACGCACTGATTTATAATGGACAGAAAGCCTTTCACAATATACCGAGGAGTGAGGTACCAGCGTGGAAGTGGACTTGGGTCCATTTTTTCATCCATACTACGCACCGCTGTCCCATTGTTGAAGAGGGGGGGGGCCAGGTTCCTAGGGAGGAAGACGTTACAAACAGGTTTTAACGCGGCAGAAGACATATTGGCTGGCATTTAGCCTAAAGAAGCTATAAAAAAACATTTCAAACGTACACGGGATGAAATCATCAAAGATGCGAAGAGAAAAATGCGTGGTGGCGGAAAGAAGAGATCTGTCAGAAATAAGGGGTTACCATCACGTGGCGGAAAGAAAAGGTCTGCTAGGAAGAAGGGGTTACCATCACGTGGCGCTAAACGTAAAAGGAAATAAAAAAGAAGTGCTCTAAGCGTATGAAATCTATGGCTGATCATTTTTTTAACTGATATAAGCTGAGGACGCTACTCTCACGAATCATAGATTGAATAATACTCGCCGAGGGGGGTGGCACTATTTCTGACTCGTCATGGCACGTTTCATCCATCCGTGTAGTTCACAATGCTGTAAATCGGAATTGTCCCTCTTTGATATACCCCCTACCTAGGTCTCTATTGAACATAGTGACTTTATTACAATTAACCCGTTAAACACAATTAGTTCCCCTAGTGCTCCTATAGAATTCGTGATACCCAGCTCAGGTCCTTACTTTTTTGACCCGAGTTGCATGCACATATATGCTAAACTACGCATAGCCCATTCTGACGGAACGGACTGCGATGATAGTTACGCTGCCTACCCTGAAACCAACTTTCTGCACTCCATATTCAGTCAGTGTGACGTATATTTAAATCAGACTAGTATCTCGGCAGGTACGGGGTACTATCACCTACGAGCCTATCTGGAGAATGTCCTCAACTTTTCAAAATAAGCGAAGGACACCTTTTTAACCGCCGAGGGGTATTACCACACTAAAGACGAGAGTAGTATAAAGGATAAATTTAAAAATTCTAAAAAGAAGATATACGAATGTTTTGGACGCCTGCATACAGATTTCACATGCCAGGAGAAGTTGCTTATGAACTGGGTGGATATGAAAATAAAGCTTACCCGCACAAACCCTGAGATCTGCATAAATCTGGGGTCTGACCAAAAAGAAGGCACGAAACCCGTTGTGATACACATCATGGAAATGTATTTGCATATATGCCGACTGAAATTAAGTTCCCCGAAGCAATTAGAAATTGAGAAAGACTTGATACACTCCACAGTAAAATATCCAATTAACAGGGTACAGATCAAACTGTACACGATGTCCAGGGCTGGCATCGAAGCAGCTAGAAAACGTTGCTCTTTGAGTCCTACCTAAAAGGATATTAATTGGAATGCAAGACCACGCCTCGACGAATGGAAAATATAAAAAGAGTGCCTTAAAATTCGAAAATTTCGGCCTTAAAAATATTATTCTATACGTAAATGGCATCGCTCTGGGTGGGGTAATGAATATGGATTACTCAACAGATGTTGTGTTCCCGCTCTACGCGAGAGCATATAGTAGTCTGGCTCATAATACAGGCGCTTGTGATGAACTTGTTTTTGGCATAACGCTGAAAGAATTTGTGGAAGAATTTAACATTTACTCATTTGACATTACGCCAGACTTAACTGCTGGCGTAAATACGCATTTAAGTCCACAACAGAGCGGAAACATCTCAGTGAGGTTGGAGTTTGCCAAACCTATAGACGCGCCTATAAATGAACTCGTGTATCTAGAATCACAGGCACTAATAGAAGTTGATCGTTTCAGGAGCGTCACCACAGATTTTTAAAATGGATGCGAATACAATTCAGAGAGGGATGAAAAGTGACCGCTTCACGCGTTCCAAATTTATCGGTGTTTTTGCGAAGAATGAAATATTGAAGCTGGCTAGTACGAGAAACTGGTACGGGGTTATCGTTAACACCGACATTGTGGGCGGTGAGGGTATTCATTGGCTTGTAATCCATTTTAAAACTAAGGAAAGAATGTACTATTTTGACTCACTCGGATTTCCACCGTGGAATGACTCGGCAATTGTGAAGTTTATAGCGCAACTAGGCGTGCCAGAGATTATTTGGAATCCATATCGTTTCCAAGGATATTATACTGAAACATGCGGGTTGTATTGCATTTTGTTTCTCATACATATTTCACGTGGGAAGAATTTTATGAATTTGTTTAAATTATTCGATTTATGCGACACAAATATGAACGATAAAAGTAACCTCATTTTTTTCATTTGTTTCGTTCTCTCGCTCTCATCTTGCGCGGAATATTCTCCTATACAAGCGTCGTTCTTTACGTTAATTATACTGCGTGTTTGCAGTTTAAATGTATATAATGTACGGCATGCGGGAGGTGCCCCCTTGGGGCATTGGTTTCTGCTCGTATGTAGAGGAATTACGGCATTTGATTGAGTGAGGCCCGTGGTGTAATGGTTATCATATCTGACCGGCAATCGGAAGATCCCGGGATGTCATTTTTTTCACATCCGCGGATGCGGATGCGGATGAGGATGTTTGATTTCAACATCCGCGGATGCGGATGCGGATGTCTACATTTTCGTTATTTTTTAGGATATATTCGAGATTTGTTGTGTTTAACGTATATAATAAGTTATTATATAGAGAGAGCTGTAGCTATAATGTAGTATAATTGATTAATTGTACAATAATTGCTGTACTTTTCCCTGAACATATAAAATAATAGCAAGCATCTAACTAATATAGAAATCAATTAGTGAATTCGTCTGCAAATAAATTCGTTATATTTTGTTGAGTTTCAGCCACAATTAGAAACCATAATTGTGTTACCCGACCTCTTTCCCCAACCTCCACCCTTATAGAAAGAGATCTTTAATTAGCTTGATAACTATTTATATTAAGTTTAAAGTTTTATTAGGCATATTTATAAATGAGTAATTAAAATAAAGTAAACTAAGATGTTCATCGTTTAATATTCAAACTTAATTATAGGAAGATTATGCTTAAGGAACATTAATTTTTCTACCTTTTCTGCTGCCAGTCTGTTTCTCTTTTCATCATATATTAATCCAGCACTGCTAAATAATCTCTCGCTTGGTACGCTTGTTGGAGGACGTGCTAAATGTTTCCTTGCAAGTTTACTCAAGTATGGATAGATATTCTGCGTATTTTTCCACCAACTAATAGGATTGTCACATGCAGCCAGGCGTTTTTCTTGGTGATAGCTCTCGATCATTTTTACTACATCTTTTGACATCGCGTAGGTCTCGTCATCGCTGCTTGACTCAAGAAACTGAGAGAGAGATTCTGTGATAGATTTGCTTGTTGAAGGTGTTGGTTCTGTCACTGAAATTTTTATTCTTTTGGTGGGTGGCGAAGCGACAGATTCAAGAGATTGAAGCTCTTCAACTGCTTTGCCAAGTGATGATTTAACTCGTTCTAATGTACTAGGTGAAAATAACTTAGCTTTGTAACGTGGATCTAAGTAGGTTGCAAGAGAGTAACTTCATACAAGAACAGCCTCTCGTCTTGTCGCTTGCATCACTTTTGCGCACAATGAACTAGTTCTATTATTATAGTAGAATTTGATAATTTCCGCTTATTAATGACGTTTTATCTCAATGGTCCACATCCGCACGACATCCGCAGTCCAAAGTGCGGATGCGGATGCGGATGCGAGAAAATGTGCGGATGTTCCGCGGAATCGGATGTGACCTACATCACTAATATATATATATAGAAAGAAACGTTTCTGGCAAGTAATTTTGAGAATTTTTGCTGCTGATTTCGGGGATTGACAAAGTAAAAATAAATATACGAACTTTTATTACTGAAAAATCACAGTCAAAACTTTCGTCATAATTTAAGAACAAAATGAGATAACACAAAATCGGTGGTTTTGCCATGCTTCAATGAGACTACAAAATAGTATTCTGTATACCATCCAGTTTAAAAAATATAGAAGGTTAATTTCAAATGTATTCCATCTTCACTCCAAACAGGTTTAAACTTTTTATTCATTAATGAAAAGGTATTTGGTCCATTCACTCATCATTATTTTATGTCATAACCTGACTTTTGCACGATTTGTAGAACCTCCATTCAGAGTGGCGGTCATGAATTGGATTTATTAACCCTCATCAGGAACAATGGGGTCAAAACATTGAAAGAGATGATATTATTCGTTAAAAGTTTTAAATATCAAATACAATGTTTCATTCGTATGACTGTTTCATTACAGATATTTTATAGCACCACTTTGTAAGATTTTAGAAATGGGGTCATATAGACTCCATGGTTCCAACAACGTAAGTAAATTGAAGGTTCCTGACGAGGGTTAAGATTTCATAACTAACTGATTTAGTCCAACTAAGTGTGTTATTATTGAAGAACATTTAATTATTAAATTCACAACTACTTTTAATGATGTTACTGAAGCCTCTATTCTTAATAAATAAGCGTTTTTGGGGGTGAAAGGGGGGGGTCCTAAGATAAAAGTAGAATATTTAGTTGTTTTTACTGCTCTTTTGGGATTGCAAAAAGAATATTTGGCTTTTAACAATCTTCAAGATTGCTGAATGAAAGTTTCAATAGGTACATACATTGGTCATACACTCCTAAAAAATGTACTAAGTTACGTATCAGTTACACATTTTAATGTAACCTTTATGTAACACTAAAATCGATATGTAACATTACCATAATTTTTTCAGCTTTATCAAAAAATAGATTAGTATCCGCTATTTCGTTTCGTAAGTTTTGTTGTTTAAAAAAGTATGACCTTTATCCGCTATTTTACTTCGCAACAATGTCCAAACTTTTTGTTGTTTAAGTAAAAGCAAAACTCTTTTCTCTTTACCTAACTCATGCGTACGTAAAGTACTTAACTCTTATTTCATAGCCATGGTAAATTATAACAAGGTTATGAAATAAAGGTAAACTCCTATTTCATAACCTTGGTAAATTATACCATGGGTATATTTTGAAAATGTAATGGAGTTGTTTAACCTCCTTCACAACATCTAAGGTCATATGACGGAGGAGACCTACAGCTTTACGTAGGACCCATAATAATCTGGACGCAGAGGACGGTCTCCCATCCAATTACTCTCCAAACCCAATGACACTAACCTTCGTTGATCGATGGGAAGCGGTGTTACGACATTGGCCACGACATAACCCATGCGTGTATTTTATCCAGGTTATGAAATAAGAGTTAACATAATGAAAACTATGTGGCTTCTTCCAGATAAATATAACCTATAAAGTCCCATAAGCTTCGTAGAGACCAGTGTTTTTGACAATTTCGAGATTTGTTACAAAGATTTGTTACATTGGCTGAAATTGGTCGCATGGGAAATAACTATCAATCTAAAACACCGGTTTGCTGCTGTAGGTGTATGAGTCAGTAAATAGCTATTTCTGTGAATGACGGCTAAGGTGTCTTTAGGCATGAAATTGTTCTTGAATACAATAAAGCACAATGAAGCGATCGTGGTTGTGACTTGCAGAGGGTTGCAGTTGAACCGATCTATGTACATCCTTCAAAAGGACTGAAAGCATACTCTAAGCACGCCACATCATTCACGCAATAACGCTCACATTCATCCACTATATTGAAAGGAATATCTTCATTGAAACTGTTGTAGTAGCGGTCAAAATCTTCACGCTCACTACCACACATGCTGGCATAGTTAAGGTAATATTTGGGGGAAGGTAGTCCTACGTAATTTAAAAGTGGCGCTCGTGAGGAAAGCGCAAGGGAAATACCCTTTTGAAACTTCGGCTGCTACACCCATCACCTTGGGTAGCTTGGCTAGTTTACAAGGTGTGAATAATAAAGTCTTTAAACTGAACATTACCTCTAATTTGGGGTCTCCTGTAAATATCTCCGATGACTCTTGTTCAAGCATTTCTTTATAAAGGAATTGTGTGTCAAATTTTGCCCCGTTATGGGAAAGAATATACACAGTCATTTTTTTTAACTTGTCCGCTAACTTGACAATATAGGATACAAAGAGTTTCACGGGGTTATCGTGGGCGATCGTTTTAAAAACGTTTGTCCGTTTACCACATTTGTGACACTCATCACACTCATCGCAGATAGTCTGGCTTACAAGTAGGTGTGGGATAACCTCTTTGGTTTCAGCAACTGTATATGTTTCTACATCGTAGTACACAGTTATACAAGGTTTATTTTTAGGCTTAGCATCTTTCATATAACATACATGCTTTACATCATCCGCCTATATTTCTCATGGCATGTAGAACAGTGAATTTCATCACATTTATGCGTGAATTTCCTCCAATTATCCATCACATAAAACATACCACATTCACAGATTCTCATTTTCCTGCAAGTGCTAATTGACTTATGAAGCTCAAAGCATTTATTATTTAAAAATGTACGTCTACATACATTACAATCCCTCTTCTCAGCTTCAACTACACGACTTTCACATATGGGGCTTTTACACTGCTCACATACCATGTGGCATTCCTTACAATGTTTCACTATATCATTTCACTTTTATCATAACTCGCGTAAAGGTTCCTTATATTATGGATGGTGAGATACGTTGTTCCTGACAATCCTAAAATAAGTAGGGGCCTTGTACGATCTCTAACACAGCTTTTAAAGACATACACAGTCCTACGACGATCACCCATTCCAAATACAACTATACGAACATTCATTTCCTGCTCCACCCTTCTCAGCTCTTCAGGACCCATATTACACTCAAACTGAAGCGTGCAATCTGAAGCCAGTTTACGGGCACGCTGCACAACCGTAGGCAACCAAATTTTTTGAGCCTTTGTATTTAGCACAGTAAAAATACGAGCTAAGACTACTGTTATAAAGTCGCACCCACGCTCGGTCTTTATATGCCGTCTGTAAATAGCCTGAGGATTGAAGTTAAGAGTATAAGGTCTGGCACTATGACCCGCAACACGGAATACACGGTCAATATTTACCGTGAAGTTGTCCATGTTGAAGGTTGTATTACTCCGAGAAGCCTGCATTATATTATACGGTCCATAATGTAAGCCATATCTACAGCAGCCAAACGCCTGAATGGTATTAGTACCCAAAAATCATCTACATCCTCGTCATCTAACCTGAACCGAAAGACAACCTCGTCTTGACCACGTTCGTCGCGGTTCTGAAGGGGAAACTCCACAATATGTTCAACTACGCGCCGCTGTCCGTGTTCAACACCATTGATATACATGGATCCAGGATCAACCCTGACTATGTACCGATTTCTAGTTAGGGCCGAGGTGGGGGTAACGGTGCGCACCAACTCGAATGTTATACCATCCTCCACAACAGCAGCAGCTTCTCGTGCTGTAGAGGTTGCGACTGGAATTGAACAGGAATAAGGGGACGTATTTTTATTTGAGGAAGGAGCTAGGGAGCTAGTGTGGGGTCTGTGTCGTAAGACGTAGAGGGTTGGGGTTCTATTAGTGGGGTTTTAACCGGTGCACTCCTGGCACGCTTTATACCTGACGTGGAAGGCATTTTATCATCATGCCTCCCCTTTAAATTACCAGGTGTCGCTGGTGTGGGCTCGCCAGCGGGGATGGATTCTGTAACCACAACTACACTGTCATCGGGATCGTCTGTAATATTGATGATGGGCACATGATGCTGTGCCTCGTCGTCATTCACGGTTCTGTGGAAGAAGAGGAAAAACAAGACTGTAGAATATAAGGAGCACCACTTAAATTTTTATTATATTTTGTAAATGTTCCACTTGGGAGTGTGACGTGTTAGAGATGGATTCTGTAGAAAAATTCAGGTTCACGAGCACGTCCACATGTATTATATCTGGCCCTACAGGATGTGGTAAAACTGTGTTTATGCTTAAAATCATTAAAGATAAGGGGGAGATGTTCTCAAAATTTGTGCATAAATTAATATGGTGCTATTCGACGTACTAGTCAGGGTTCAACGAGTACCAAGATGATATTTTGTTCCACAAAGGGGTATATGACGTTAATTCGCTAAAGGGAAATGAACATACATTGTAATTGATGATCTCATGTTAGAAATGGATAAATGTTTCCACAGACATTTTCAGTGCTCTTCCACAATCTTAACATAAACGTGTTCTTCATCAACCAGAATCTATTTTTCAAAAATAGATACATGCGCGATGTATCGTTAAATACACAATATCGAGTCTTATTCGCGCAGCGTAGAGATGTGTCACAAATTGGGATATTAGCCAATCAAATGTTCTTGAATCAGCGTAAGGAGTTTTTGGAAATTTATAAAGAAGCTACAAGTCAATGTTACGGATATTTGCTTTGTGATCACCCACAAAACACGTTTAGGGTGCTTCTAAGAGAAAATATATTCCCAAACGATCCTGAAACGGTGTATATTCCAGAATGACAAAGAGGCTACAGAAATACCATGAGTTAATAAAAATTTATCATTGACTGCCACGGGCATTGCAACAGGTAAAATATCGACCCCCGGACTTTTTAAAATGCATCTGTGAAATCTGTCAACGTTATAAAAAGTAATGTCCCAATGAAACCTCCTCAGAAGGCTCGCCTACGCCGTTACAAGAACATAATATGTACAGTCGTACACTCGTTCGTAAAAGTCAAACTGTAGGGAAGAAAAAACGAATTATTGTACAAATAGGGGGGGTCATTCCTACCCATCTTATTTTCAGTTTTGGTGCCTTTACTAACTAGATTAATATAATGAAAAAAGTGGTAGTGATTCCACACGAGGTGTATTCTTCACTGCAAAGTTAGAAGAGTCCAGATACGGTTCTAGAACCCCGTAAAAGTAGGCTTAAAAGAATGGAAAGCGAATTATTAGCCCAATTAAACAGTGAAAAGTCACCTGATGAGAAAAGAATCTTATATCAAGAAGCTCTGCAGAAATTTCTTCATGAGTACGAAAATTATAAGAATCCGACAGAGATCCCCGTGGTTATTAGGCACAGCGCGGACAACGATGAGCATGGCGACATAGGACCTGGAGCCGACGTTAGAGCTGAACAACCAAATAATATTGGGTCTCCCCCAAAACATCGAACATGTATTAAAAAGCAGCCTCACACATACATTGAGGAATAAAGGTTTATGTTTTTATAATCTATTGAATGAGGATCCTATCATACAGTGGAGCGATACAGGTGAGGTCAATGTTGAAGGAATAAAGGTACAGGACTAGAATATCGTCGACATCGTCCATGATCTGGTGGGAAACTGGGATCATCGCGATCAGGATGGAAACATATTAAAGCAAGACTACGGCAAATAAATGTTACCATAACATTGATAGGAAATCTGAACAGGTTAAAAGACTTGGCACAATCCTCGCATGTGCCACAACTGAGCACGCCATCACCCCCAACGGTAGCATCTCTGAAGAGGAGAAAGAAGAGACCAAACAACAACGGCCAATCCTCTCCACGTGCCTCTAAAATACGCAAATGGCTAACATACTAAGAAGACGCTATTATGACATTTCTACCCCAGCCTCCTACGGCGGTGTTGATAGACTGTACAGAGGTGTTTACACTGATGGAGTAGAGAAAAAAGATGTTGAGAGGTTTTTGCGGAGCAGGATGCTCATACACTTCATAAGTCGGTGAGAAAAAGGTTTAAAACAGCCAAGAAAACAGTGGCTTCGATTGACTGTATTTGGCAAGCGGATTTAATAGACATGCAGAGATACTCTG
This sequence comes from Bathynomus jamesi, assembly GCA_023014485.1. Lineage (NCBI taxonomy): Eukaryota > Metazoa > Arthropoda > Malacostraca > Isopoda > Cirolanidae > Bathynomus > Bathynomus jamesi. Next base: position 354,468 of record JAJOZX010001203.1, on the reverse strand, counting down.
TATAATGGTGGCTACTGCTACATCCTATTTATAATAGACATATTCCCAGATATCTGTGGCTAATTCCCTTGAAAAATAAATCGCCTGAAACAGTTGGTAAATCCACCAAAACGCTGATGTTGAAGAAAACAGGATTCGAAGCTATTTTTGTACGGACATGGGGAAAGAATTTATTGGCCGAGCTTTTCAGAGCATGTTCGCATTGTTTAATATTAGTTACTACAATAGCAATTCTATACATAAGGCCTCTTTAACTGAAAGAGTTCAATGTACCATAAAGGAACGCATGCATCGATATTTTACACATAAAAATATATAAACATTCTGGAGTCACTGGCCTCATCCTACAACCGTTCACACCATCTTACGATTGGAACAACACCTAACGAGGTTTTAGAAAGAGGTACGCGAACAGAGCGTGATGTGAGAAGAGATATTCGTATCATAGAACCACGCTGCACTCTGCGCGTTTTAAAATCAATGAATATGTAAGGCTATCGCGCTCGGTAATGAACAAGGAGAGACACGTGAGATTTTTAAAGTTTGGGCTATGAGGCCTAAACGAGAGAAAATGTATTACGTTGAAGATTTGAATGGGGAAGAAATCGCAGGCGGCTTTTACTGCGAGGAGTTGCAGAAAGTCACATTTAATTTAGGAATAAACGTGTTTAAAATTGAACAAATTTTAGGTAGCAAAGGTCCAGGAAAGAGAAAAATGTACCTGGTGAAATTGCTAGGGTACCCCGAAAGCTTCAACACCTATATAAAAGCTGCTGCAATAATGAAGCTTAAATAGTATGCAACATGGCGCCTAACCACTCTATGTCACACTCCCGTCCTATTCTTCTCTGTCTGTACATCCTGCCAACACACTGGCCAACTTTGTAACAGAACTCCAAGGCCCCATAGGAGTGGGCCGTGAGTCGTATGAGGTTGGAATTTGTGAATTCCAGCTAGCCACCAAATTTTCAAACTGTAGAAAAGGAACAGGACATTTTTCTGGTCCTTAGAAGATTCGACGAGTGTGAAAAATTAGGCATAACCTTAGCTGATACTATGCGATCAGTCTTGTTCAGTGGGATGCAGTACTATAGTACAAAAGTAACACTAGGGCTCGGCCATTATGACAGCTTCAATTATTGTGTGGGGCTTAAATAAGTCTTGAAAAGTCACGCCTAACCACCGATTTACTTTTTGAAGTCGTAAACATAGACACGTCTGCACACACGTTGATGTTAAAATCAACGATTAGTAGAAATACTGAAGACAAAGAGCTGTTCACAATTATGCCCGAGGGCCGATATAGAGCAGCCCTCCAAAGACATACCTTTCACGAGGCACAACAGGATTTGTCCAGCTTAATGTATTAGCTAAAATTGGAGAAATTGAATGATGGCCACCCTGACCCAAACATGTGCTATATTTACAGCAATATCGCGGAGCACCAGTTTGTTAGGGATACCCAGGCACGCCTGCTGCGCATCGCTCACATTCCCAATCATAGGCGACAGAGCTTGAGCATCACATATGACAAACCTCATTATGGTAATGTCACCACTAATCTATTAACCAATATCTCAATATATATAATATATATATAAGAACGATTGAGTGGGAAAACTTCCATTCGGTGGTGAGAGCTTAACAATGAAGCTTCACTTTCATCGCACTGTGCTACAATGACCCAAAGCCCTTTCACAGTCTATCAAGGGGCGATATACCTGTGTGGGAGCGGGCTTAGATCCACTTTTTCAACCATACTGCGCACGGCTGTCCCTTTGTTGAAGAGGGGTGTCAGATATCTCGGGAGGAAACCGTTACAATCAAGTCTTAACACAGTAGAAGACATAATGGCAGGGGCTAGCCCTAAAGAAGCACTTAAAAAGCACTTAAAGCATACACGGGACGAAATCATTAAAGATGCAAAGAGAAAAATACGCGCTGGTGGGAAGTAGAGGGCTGTCCGGAAGAAGAAGGGATTACCCGCACGTGGTATTAAACGTAAAAGGACATCATGACTCGTCATGGTACGCTTCATCCATCCGTGTAGTTCACAATGCTGTAAATCGGAGCTGTCCCTCTTTGACATGCCCCCAACTCAAGTTTCTATTGAGCAGTGACTTTATTACGATTAACACGTTAAACACAATTAGTTCCCCCGAGTGCGCCTATAGAATTTATGATACCCAGCTCAGGCCCTTACATTTTTTATCCAAGCTGCGTGCACATGTATGTTAAACTGCGTATAGTCCATTCTGATGGAACGAACTGCGAATTTAAATATGCTGTATACCCCGAAACAAGTTTTCTGCACTCCATATTCACTCAGTGTGAGGTATATTTAAACCAGGTCAACATATCGGCAGGAGCGGGGTACTGTCATCTACATGCCTATCTGGAAAATGTCCTCAACTTTTCAAAAGAAGCGAAGGATACCTTTTTAACTGCCGAAGGTTATTATCAAGTTAAAGACAAAGCAGTATAAAGAACAAATTAACAAATTCTAAAAAGAAAATATATGAAATCTATGGACGTCTGCATACAGACTTCACATTCCAGAAGAATTTGCTTGTGAATGGGGTAGACATGAAAATAAAGCTCACTCGCACGAATCCTAAGATTTGTTTAAATCTGGGGGCAGACCAAGAAGAGAGCGCGAAGCCCGTGGTGATTCATGTTATGGAAACACTTTCGCATACGCCGTGAGAAATTAAGTTCGCCTAAACAAATAGAAATTGAAAAAAACTTACTACATGCCACAGTAAAATACCCAATTAACAGAGTACAGATCAAATTATACACGGTGCCAGCAGGGCTGGCATCGAAGCAGATAGGAAACTACCTAAACGATTATTAAATGGAATGCAGGAACATGTTTTCGTGAACGGAAAATATAAAAAGAATGCCTGTAATTTCGAAAATTTCGGCCTTAAAAATATAACCTTATATGTCAATCCTTATATGTCAATGGCATAGCCCTGGGGAAAACATTGGAGACGGATTATTCATCAGATGCCGTGTTCCCGCTTTGCTGGAGAGCTTTTATTAATGTGGCCCATATTGCCGGTGCTTGCGATGAATTAGGGATTGATGTAAAGCAAAAAGAATTCATCGAGCAGTTTAACCTTTATCCGTTTGACATTACACCTGACTTATCTGGGAGTGTAAACACACACTTAAGTCCAATGCAAAGTGGAAACATTTCAGTCAGATTGGAATTCGCCAAGCCGTTAGACACCCCTATTAGTGTGCTAGTATATCTTGATTCACAGGCCCAAATAGAAATTGAAAGATTTAGGGACGTTGCCACAGACTTTTAAAAATGGGTGCGAATACACTTCAGAGAGGGATGAATAGTGATCGAATCACGCGCTCCAAATTTATCGGTGCGTTTGCGAAGGACGAGACGCTGGAGATTCCAACCACGACACACTGCGGCGCACTTATTCTAAATAAGGATGTTAGTGGCGGAGAAGGGCTTCATTGGATCGCCGTTTATTTTAAAAATAAGAACCGAATGTACTCTTTTAACTCACTGGAGACTCATCCCTGGAATGACCCTGTCAGTGTAAAATTTCTCGAGCAGTTGCATTTTAGCAACGTATATATATGGTATGTACTGCCTTTCATTTCTCATCCATATGGCAAGTGGAAAGGAATTTATAAATTTTTAAAAATTATTCGATTTGTTTCACACTGCACGAAACGATGAAATGGTATGCAGAGAGATAAGGAACCGGTTCCCGTTTGTACGCACTCGATGTTTTGTATGATGTTTTGCTCGTATATATAAAATGAATATTTGCAAAAATATTGTGTAAAATATAAATTGTCTCCAATAACGTTAGTTTGTGTGCTCTGTAGTTTATTTAAAATGTAATGGCTACTAATTCTGTAACTAATTTAAGTTGGATACAAGAAATTGTACTATTTTATAAAACATTCTTTATGTTTCTACTATTTAATAAATTGATGAAAATACAATGCGTCTTGTTCTTAGCAGAAACACAAGAAAAAGAAAAAAACGTACATCATTTCGTCGATGATACGACAATCGCTGGGTTGAGTGTGCAGTAAAACTTCTACTTCCGTGTTCAGGTCACTCTCCATGACTCTCGTTTCTTCAAAACTATCACAAAAAGATTATAGAACACGATTTAGCTCCTCATCGGACCGAAAAAAAAAAAAAAGGCTACGGATGTAGGCAAAAACTTTCAAGTTAATTGCTTAGTTCATACATTTTTCTGAATCTTTTTTTAATTAAAAAATCCTTTTGTTTTTCATCAAAAATACACACAGAGGAACATATATATATATATATATATATATATATATATATATATAATAGAATAACCTTTATTAATAAAATAAATTTTTTCAATTTACAATGACATGAACAATTGTGAAGCTCGACTATTTATTTAATTTAATTTGGCCCTTAAGCTTTAGGCTTTACTGGGCTCTTATTAAAAATAAGCAGCTAGTTGTTATAAATTTAAAATAATAAATAAATAAGTAAATAAATATTATTAATAGTTAAACCATGTATTACAATATTAAACAATATTAATGGACAATATTAAACAATATTAGTGGACATTAATCCTAGATTTTTGTTAGTATGCCATTATTAATCGGGATTTCAACTTGGTTTTAAACAAATTTACATTCACAATATTTTTTATATCGGCATGCAAGTCATTCCATAGTTTCAATCCTTTCCACTTGCCATATGGATGAGAAATGAAAGGCAGTACATACCATATAATTTATATACGTTGCTAAAATGCAACTGCTCGAGAAATTTTACACTGACAGGGTCATTCCAGGGATGAGTCTCCAGCAATGTTCCCTCTAAGGTGTGCGCGTGTGCGCGCGCACACGCGTTGTGAAACCCGCGCACACAGCAAAATAAAATGCGCACAGGCTCAAGCGTATCATGAGTCACGACAGTAAATGAAGTAATTTCAAAAATATACCGTCACACAAGGTGTGACCATTTGCATCAACATACTCTATAGTCGCTCTTTTAAGTATTAACCCCTTCCGCCCGACTTCGCCGACGCAATTACGCAATGCATATTTTTTACTCTATGTATTTGCATTTTTTTTCTTTTATTCATTAACGCATTGAATATAAACCTTCTCTTTCTTATTTTTGCATAAAAACGAATAGTAATTATCTTATAATTCATAAAAAATAAAATTATTTTTTATTTTATTCCCATTTTGTGAATGGATAAAATCATGTATTAATCTTGATAGTCTATTTTAAATTGCTAAATGCTAAAAATTGTTTTGAGAAATGATAACTAAAATAGTCATTTTCAATTAATGTTATTTTTATTTTATTTCTTTATTTTGTTGAATTTTATTTTACTATTTTTTATTTTATTCCTATTTTTAGAATGGCTAAAATGTTTTCTTTTTTAAGAATATATAATATCGTAAACAGTTTTTTAATATCCATTTAATAGTACCGTAATGATCGAGCTATCACCTTATGGAAATAATATTTATTAAGTATTTAATATTTATATATATTTCATTTTGAAGATAATAGCGCTCAGGAAAGTTTGTACAATTTTTCACCATGAATCTAAATGTACGCACAACGAAAATTTCTTGCGCACACGGACTAAAGAAAATTAGGGGAACATTGGTCTCCAGTGAGTTAAAAGAGTACATTCGGTTCTTATTTTTAAAATAAACGGCGATCCAATGAAGCCCTTCTCCGCCACTAACATCCTTATTTAGAATAAATGAAGACAATCTAAATTGAAGTATAACAAGCTTTGATCTATTTCTGGTCTGATACGAATGGATTTCTTGATGAGTTACAAAATATCTATTTACCCACTGCAAATTAATGATTTACTTCTTACACTTGTAAATAAAAATAAAATGTGCCAGTTTGGTTATATCGTTGAGCTTTAGTAGGTTTAGCTCTTTAAATAATGCACTAGAGTGATCAAGGAAATCAGCATCAGATAATAACCTTATTCCTCGTTTTTGGATGACAAAGATACCATTTAATGCGTTGTTAGCGGAGTTTCCCCAAACAAGGGTGCAGTATGTTATATAAGGAAGAACAAGAGTATGATAAAGAGTCAATAAAACTTGTTTAGGGACTACATTTCTAAGTTTAAACATAATAGCAACGCTCCTTGAAATCTTTTTCGCGATATAATTTACATGATCACTCCATTGCAAATTCTTATCTAGCATTACACCAAGAAATTTTGTTACAGTACACTCCTTTATGGCGATTTCATTAACATTAAGTTCAAGATATACATTTCTTTTATTAGTAAAAATCATGAAATTTGTTTTACTGGTGGTCAACCATTTCATTACACTGATGAATTCTGAATGAAATATATTCTTAGCTGTATTAACATCTTTGCAAGAAAAAGAGACAGTTGTACCAACTGCAAACATTATGAAGTTCAGTATATCAGATATATATATATATAATATAGAAAGAGGTACAAGGAGTTACAAGGCGTTACAATAAGAGAAAATGCCGAATAGGGTACTCGGATCAAATAATAAACAGCATTCAATTAGCCTAACAGGTCTCAAAAGTAAGATTAGCTGAGTATGCTACACATCGTCTGCCGACACCGGGTTTCGAACCCAATCGATTAGTTTTACACTTCAAAATGCTTTTATTATGACTTTTTATAAATTAATTAACACTTGCAAGGATTCTTGATTAAGTACTGAATGATGCGATATATATATATATATATATATATATATATACCGAGAACGGCAGTTAGTTTAAATCATATTTCACAAATTTGTAAAGATTATGTATTAAATAACGCATACATTAAAAACTGCCTAATTTATGCCAATTGTGTGGAAGGGCGACTAGCGAGGGATGCTGCACTTCGCCTACTATCACCGGGCCTCGAACCCAGGATCATTAGAAATCCCTACCTTTAAAGTTTGCAGTAATTCATTCTTGGCACGATCCAAGTATTAAAGAGCGATGCATTTCCTAATTCTAAAAGTCTACCTGTAGAACTTTCTATAAATTTTTTAAATTAATACATAATTATTTGATAAACAAAATAATTTGAAAATTCGTTCTCTAAATACTTAATAGAGCACAATAAATTACAGAGCCGGAAATACTTTTATCCTAGCTGGAGATACTACGCATCGCCTGTCGGGTATCGAACCCTGGACATTTGAAAACGTTTTATTACACGCTACAGAATCTAGTTTGCAATTACATAAATTTTTCTACTTACATTTCAAATGTGCTTCGTTCACTCTGTTCAACATCACAAAATTCTTCTACGGCTTGTGTCGAAAGATTTCCTCTGTCGGCGGCTGCGAAAAGTTCGTGTGGGGCCGTGGATGAGGGGTCACGGACTTCAAACACCTGTGGGGAACAGTAGAATTCTGGCTGACTGGAGGCATCCATGACGAGAGAATGTGTGGTTACTCGTTGATAAAAATAACTGCTCTGGGTTCCAGCTGAAAATGCCCCCTTTTATATACGATACGTGATCCCGATTGTAACCACTCCTCAGAAGACCAATATTCGATGCGAGGTTTTCACCAACCAATCACCAACAAATCGATTAATCGGTTAAATTCCGTGCCGATTTATCGATTTATAGTACCTGGTATTCGATGCATTAAAACCAAGTTCACCCGCTTGTCTGTTAATTTCGCAGCCATTCCCTACTTAAACGTAAAAAAAATATATATTATAGTAAACATTGAAAATTCCTATGATGCGCGACTTTTGCGCCACCCAGTATATTAAAAGTGGGTAAATGAATAAAAACACATTCATAAATGTATTACAATAATTAAACATGTGCGGAAGATACTTGGCATGACCTACTTATAATTTACTTATAATTTCAAAAAATGCATAAAAATATCAAACCTATGATTTTATTTCGGGGGAGGCTGAAGCCCCCGTAGCCCCCCCCCTGTTAATCACCGTAAATACCCTGTCTACGTCCCTGTATATATATATATATATATATATATATATATATATATACAGGGTGTCCCGTAAGTCTGGACCCATAGGGATTTATAATATATTTTTTTATTATGTTGCAGGTAAACCATGTCACTGACTAGAGAGGAGAGAGTTCAAGTTATTTTGCTGGTCGGGACCCGCAGTCACCGGGAAGTGGCCGAAGAATTCAACAATATGCATCCAGACCGCGCACCAATCACACACAGATGTGTTGGCAAGTTGATAGCCAAATTTAAGGAAACTGGATCCGTAGCTCACAAGCCTCGCAGAGGACCTTCAAGGACTGTTACGGAAGACGAAACCAGTACCAATGTGTTGGCTAGCTTCGCTGTCAGTTCCAAGAAGTCACTTCGACGCATGTCCAGCGAAACTGGGACTATTTTGTAATTTTATTAATTTTGCCCTATGGGTCCAGACTTACGGGACATACTGTATATATATATATGCGGCGAAATTATTGGTTTTGGTTCAGTGTTGAGATATTTCATGCAGGAAAATGAAAGTATGAAAGCATACTCACAACCGTTTGTTAATCTTTGTAACCTTATCTGAGACCACGCCCAACTTCCGGCTCCCCCTCTCCCCTCCCACTTTTAAAGCATTTTAAGGGTATATAAAAGACTTTTTTTGGTTAACAAAGCTTGAGAATGCTCCAGTGACTGGCGCGAAACGTCGCTACTCCTGCTTTCATTTTCCTACGTGAAATATCTCAACATATACTGTGTGTATATTAGGGTGGAGCGAAAAATACTTTGTTTCTAGTATGAAGTTCTAATAGTGATTAGAAGTTGCATTTAGTGGACGATATATACCTGCCAAAATATGAGTTCATTTCTTTAATATTTTCAGCTGCCACCAGGGGGCTAAAGTTAACATAATTTTGGGTAAAAAGGAAAGAAATGCTTCTATTTTAGGTTTATCAAACTATTATAAAATTTTATCTTAGAATTATCTAATAGTTTGATTAAGATTCTTAAATGATAAGAATTCGTTTTGTAAAAATGCCTTTTCATATGCTTAATATCTTCAGCTGCCAGAAGAGGGCTGAAGTTAACTTAAAAATGACAATTAAGTATGATTCTGTATTTACTTGAAAAAGGGAACAGTAATAAATTAGGATGTCTCTCCTCCTTTATACTGGCTTGAGACAGTTAAGAAACGTTATTTCGTGCCTTAGCGGAGTTACCACCCTTTCCCCAACCAACATCCCTCTGGAAAGGGTTCTTGCTGAAGACTATTTAGTAATTTGCTTTTGTGTCAAATTTTGGCTGTTTTTTCCTTGATTCTAATGTAGCACGAATCCAACCGTCTCTGTTTGTAGGTCCGCAGACTGATCCAGCAGCGTCTGTAACGAGCTTGACGCATCTCTCTACGGCTTATGTATGACATGGAAACTGAAATAATTCTGAATGAAGAGTAGTACCATGTTTGATGCATGATTCAATATCATCAGAGAAACTCCTTTGGTTATCGGTGGTTCTGCTATCTGAAAATCTTGCCACATAATGAGATCTGTATAGTCTTTGGCATAAAAATTTATTTCTGGCACCTTAAAATACCTGATAACATCTGTTTCTTGAATGCATGCCTTGCTTTTATGATACGCCTAAATCCCAACTGACGCACATGCTCCCTTTCATCAGCTATCATTGCAATGAGAATGTTTTCTTGATTTGCGTAATATGCATTTCGCTGAATGACTGAGTCATGTACTCTCCTAAGCTCTTCACGGAGATACCGGCTTCTTGCAATCATATGCCACATATGTTTAGCACCATATTGGCATAATGGTTTACGCTTTATCTGAAACCACATTGGTGCGTATACCCTAACAATGAAAGTAGCTAATTCTTGTAAATTGCCTGAAGGATTCTCTGTGCTTGCATATAACCGCAGAGTCCTGTTTGCTGTGGTGAGCCACCTTGAATGTGATATATTGCCTGGACTCTTATGACTAAGACTCTTTGAGAATGTTCCACTTGATATAGCCTTGTGAATTTGAAGAAGGTATTTCTAGTCAGTACTTATGTCATCTACATCAACTTCACACATGTCCTCTTGAATTTCAATGGGTTTGAAGTTAACTATGGGAAGCTTTTCACAGTCTGAAAGTGCTCGGCCAATTTCTCCTGAAAATGCTCTTGGTCCAGTAGTGGTACCATCTAAGTGATGAAACAGATGGCCCAATGGAAGTTCATTAAGGTGTAAAAGGCATATCAGCCACTGCAATGGCTTATTAAAGGCTTCTTCCAGTAATCTTATTGTGCCTCCGATACTACCAGTGTTAACCACTGTCGAATCACAGCCAACTGCAACGATGATCCCTATATCAACATTCCTTTCTTTCAAGCAATTCACTAGCGCTGTGCAAATGTATTTAGCTTTGCCACTGGAAGGTGTCACATGTGCAAAGTACAGAGAGTGCGGTTCAGATATTATGCTGATATGCTCTTCGCGTTTGGTTCTTTGGTGGTTAGAGCCATCACTCTCCTGGACTTGAATCATTGTTTTATCCTTTCTGCCATCAAAGTATAATCCCCGCATGGTTTTTGGCTCTCCTATCTGTTGTAGTTCCTTTCTCTGTTTTTGTCTTTCACGTCTTAGCTTACTTCTGTCTATAATATTCCCTTTGTCTTCGGGAGTAACAATTTTAAGAACTGCCAATACTGCAGAAGCAATAACAGCCCCAGCTCTGTCCGACATTTTAAATCTATCACAAGTAATTGCTAATGAAGGCAGTGGCTCACGCATCTGTTGTTCTGATATTACATATTGAGTCGAGGTTGTATCTTCTTCATTATCTTCAGATATCTCTTCTAGTTGTTGAAGTTCACTTGTCTCTGTTTCGATTTGTAAGTTGGACGTATTGGTTATAGCAGCACTAGTTGTTTGTGAGGATTCTAGACGTGCTTTTTCCATTTCCTTTCGATGTTCTCTTGCTTGTAATCGTCTTGTGTGTGCTATGTCAATGCTTCCTATCACCATTATTGTGCGTGTTCGTTGGTCATTTAAAAAATCCTGCTCTTTTGGAGGGACTTTTTTACTCTTTTCACATGAGCATCTCCTAAACTCCTTACATTTGCAGGTGCAGATGTCAAACAAAGTACATTTTGAAGAGTTTTCAAATTCTTCAAGCTGATTTTTGCACTTAGGCTGATCCTTGCGTGACTTGTATGGCTTTAATAAGGACCTGTATTTATCATGGTACACTCGCATCATCTGTAAAACGCGTGTATGTGAAACTATTGGCAAAGAGGCCTTCTTCCAAATATTTTCTACCTTTTTGGAAACTGCCTCTGCTATTTCAGAAAATGAAGGCTCCTTGTTATTCATCTGCTCCTTCACTAAATGTTTTGTGAACAGGTAATCTTTCATAATGCAGTTATAAGTTGGTAGTTGCATATCACTCATCTCACAAGGTACTTCAAATATGGCACACTTCATATGTTCTCTAGTGAAATGTTTATATTTAGTATTTGATGCCATAATATTTTTAAGAAAAATTCACAATCACAAAATATCCTGTAACATCAAAACATTATATAATTAATATATATAATATATTTTATAAGTATATATAATATATTATATAAATATATATATTATATAAATAAACTAAAATTATATAATACATTATAACAAGCATTTTATAATAAAATCAATATTATCTCTATATAAATCACTTTAAAATAAAGTTTTAAAATATTCCGATCATATTAAAAAACTCTCCGATCAACTGAGCGACTAGGCCTACTACCTAAGAAGACAAGTGTTAACACACTGTTCTAATGACTCACAGAAAGAAATTCCTTCACACCAAAACCCTCCCCCACAACATTCAGTGTAGTCTCAACATGACTCAGTTACTCTAAATTGTGTTAACTTCAGCTCTCTTGTGGCAGCTGAAGATATTAAGCACATGAAAAGGCATTTTTATAAAACGAATTCCTATCATTTAAGAATCTTAATCAAACTATTAGATAATTCTAAGATAAAATTTTATAATAGTTTGACAAACCTAAAATAGAAGCATTTTTTCCCTTTTTACACAAAATTGTGTTAAGTTTAGCGCCCTGGTGGCAGCTGAAAATGTTAAACAAATGAACCCATATTTTGGCATGCATATCTCCTCCACTAAATGCAACTTTTAATCACTATTAGAACTTCATACTAGAAAAGAAGTATTTTTCGCTCCACCCTAGTGTATATACAGTATATATATATATTATATATATATATATACAGGGACGTAGAGAGGGGGCTACGGGGGCTTCAGCCTCCCCGGAAATAAAATCATAGGTGTGATATTTTTATACATTTTTTGAAATTAAGTAAATTATAAGTAGGTCATACCAAGTACCTTCCGCACATGTTTAATTATTGTAATACATTTATGAATGTGTTTTTATTAATTTATCTACTTTTAATATACAGGGTTGCGCAAAAGTTGCGCATCATAGGAATTTTCAGTGTTGACTATAATATATATTTTTTTAACTTTTAGGTAGGGAATGGCTGCGAAATTAGCAACAGACAAGCGGGTAAGCTTGGTTTTAATGCATCGAATACCAGGTACTATAAATCGATGAATCGGTACAGAATTTAAGTGCTGTATCGATTAATCGATTTGTTGTACCTGTTATTCCATACTTTAAAACAAAGGTCACCCTCTCGTCTATTGTTAATTTCGCAGTTATCCCCTATGTAAATGAAAAAAAAAAATATTATAGTCAACACTGAAAATTCCTATGATGCGCTACTTTTGCGCCACCCTGTATATATATATAAATAATAGGAATATGAAACAAGAGATACGACTCTCAACATTTATTGGCCAAACGTTTCGGTCCACTCAGGGGCCATCTTCAGTGACTAAATAGAAGCATCTAAAAAACAATCATAAAACTAAAGTAAATACAAATGTCAAACTGTACAATAATAAAATCTAATACAAAAAAGTTAAAAAGTTGTTAAAAAAAAAAACTATCTGGATTATAAAACAAAATAAAAGTAAAGATAAAACAAAAACTAAAAAGTTTGAAAATGTTAAGTTTAAAATTTAAAAAATTTAAAAAAATTTTAAATTTTTTTTTAAAAAGGCCTGACCTGGATGGTAAAAGTTACAAATGACAAGTGGAAAGAAAGGAAAGAAAAAACAACTTAAGTTAGTGCGTTTGTTGCGTTAAAAAAGTGTTGGTTGGTTAGGAAGTATGTAATTTTATCGAGGAAAGGCTATCGTTTAGTTCTGGATTTAATATCTTGATAAAAAGGGATTCTAAAATTTTATGATCAAGTGAATTAGAAGCAGACGACAAAATCGCAAAGGAGTCCTGAGGGCACGGGTGGTCATGGGTCTCTGAATGATGCCGAATAGCAGAGGATTCAGGAGTGGAAAGAGGGCGAGAAGTTCGATAAGAAAAACCCAAATGCTTCGAAATCTTAAGTTTTAACTGTAGGGCAGTCTGCCCCACATAACGACTTTGGCAGGTCGCACATGTATATAAATAAATAACAAAGGATCTCAAAAGCACGGGGAGGTGATCTTTATGGCGAAAAAAGGATTACAGAGAATTAGAATTAGAATTAATGATTATAAAGTCGCATTGAGGGAAGTATCTGTCCAAAATAGAGTGGACATCTTTATTAAGTTGTAAAGTTAGTTGGTCTAAAAATGGAAGCTTAAGATAAACCTTCTGTTTCGGAACCGTGGACTGAATTATTTTAGGTGAATATAGGTTATTTAAAAATTTAGAAATTAAAGTCTCAAAAGTCTAAGTACAATAAAAATTATAGTTGAAAAATCTCTTAAGATACTGAATTTCTAAGTCAAATAAAGACCAACTTGAACAAAGGTGATAGGCTCCAAAAATACGACTTTTAATACTAGCCAGCTTAAAACTAAGTGGAATATTGCTGAAAAAATGAGTACCGAGTTGGGTAGTAGTTGGTTTTCTGTATACTTGTGTTGAGAAGCCTGTACTGTGTTTATTTATGGTAACATCAAGAAACGAAATTTTATTGTATTGTTCTTCTTCCATAGAGAATTTAATATTAGGATGCTTAGTATTAATGTAATTGAAAAATAAAGGGGCATGATCTTTATGCTTAAAAATGCCAAAACAATCATCTACATAACGTTTAAATAAAATAGGTTTAAAATCAAGCGGGCAATCCCTCAGCCACTTTTCCTCGTGAAAACAAAGAAAACTGTTAGCAAAGGACGGACCAAGGGGGCGAACCCATTGCCAATCCCTCGTGCTGGTGGAAAAGTTCCTTATTAAAAAAGAATATGGTATCCTGGACTGATAACTTTAAAAGTTTTGAGAACAATTGTCTGCTTAATCCCAAAATGTCATTAGTAGAACCAAACAAAGAATTTATAATAATATCACAAGTAACGCACTAACTTAAGTTGTTTTTTCTTTCCTTTCTTTCCACTTGTCATTTGTAACTTTTACCATCTAGGTCAGTCCTTTTAAAAAAAAAATTTAAATTTTTAAAATTTTAAACTTAACATTTTTAAACTTTTTAATTTTTTGAAATTTTAGTTTTTGTTTTATTTTTACTTTTATTTTGTTTTATAATCCAGATAGTTTTTTTTTTAACAACTTTTTAACTTTTTTGTATTAGATTTTATTATTGTACAGTTTGACATTTGTATTTACTTTAGTTTTATGATTGTTTTTTAGATGCTTCTATTTAGTCACTGAAGATGGCCCCAGAGTGGACCGAAACGTTTGGCCAATAAATGTTGAGAGTCGTATCTTTTGTTTTCATATTCCTATTGAGGATAAGGTTCCCGAAGAATACTTCTATCGTAACTATATATATATATATATATATATATATATGTATGTAGTGAACAAACAAAGAAACAGACAGAGAAAGAGACTACTTGTAGCAGGCAGACAAGAAATAGACAAACAAATTCCTTCTTCCACGCCGTGCGTAGACATCTTAGAATCATATGGAAGCGAAAGACACACGTGGTGTTCAAGAAATCACAAACAATAAGGACGCTTGTCTTTTCCCAAAAAGGCCCGCGAAGGCTAGCGTCTTAGCATCAATAGGACGTTTGTGGCTTCCCAGAAAGACCCGCGAAACTTGGAGCCCTAAGAGCCAATAAAAGAGAGAGTTCACTGAAACTCTTTCTCATTCACTCCGCTCTCCGCATTCTACACTTCTCGTCTTAGTTGTCACGTCTCACTCTCAGCCTTCGTCAGCAGCAACACTCGTCAAGCCATCCTCTCTCGGGTCTTTCGCCGGGGAGCAGCCGGCTGTTCTTTCAAGGCCCCGGTCTATCATCAAATAAGGCTTTCTACAGACCTCCTGCAGAAGCACTCTTTCGAAACCCAGCGCCGTTCGACTTCAGCCGGCCTCAGTCCGTCAAGCAACATCTCAACACTACACGCAGCGAATCAACACTTGAGGCGACATCCTTCTGACCTTGATTTAACTCATCCTTCACCTCAAGTCGATCGGCGCCCATTCAACAAGCTTCAATACGCCCCGCTACCGGTCTCAAGGTCATCCTCAACGTGCGAAACGTAGGACGGTCAACTTCACTTCGGACCTACAGTCTACAAGGTCAACCTGCAAGTATCTATTCCATCCAGAGGTATTCAGTATTTCGGTAAGCCTACCCCTTTTTGCCTCGTCTTAAACAATTAACGCGAAGCCTACACAGTGTAATTGCAGAACCGCGTTTTAGGCTATACCAAAAGTGTCTTCATAATCGTTCAAACCAACTTTCTCGTTAAAACTGCAGTAGGCCCAGTTCAAGTGTCATTCCAATACCGTAACTGTGTACGACCCTGTTATGGTGATCCTTCGTATAATTATTAATTGTGCATCAAAATAACTTTCTCATCCAAACTGCAGTAGGCCTAGTTCTAGTGTAGTGTCAAATAGAGTAATTTTGTAACACCTTATTATTGTAATCATCGTACAATTTACTTATCATGCATCCTACTGTTTATGTGTTCTTTTAGGCATTTCATTCTAGACGGCCTAATCCATTCAGTGTATCAAAAACTACGTGCACAATTTCTGTTCTCAATAGGCTTCATATTTCAAGCTGTGTTCCATTTTGCATACCATTAGCCTATCATAAATGAGTGTATACTTAACAATTAATCTGTATAACCATTTCCTTATTTGCTAATCCTCAGTCATATTTAGCAATAAATGCCGTTATATAATTGTTAATCACCGTAAATACCTTCATTGTCATTTTTAATCACTGTGAACAAATAACTGATTTATTTCCTTAATTAAACACAAAACAACACAGTAATTTTTCTAACCTTACTAATATTATTTGCTTGGGTGTAATCCAAGCTGGTGACCTCGAATATTTCGTATAATTTCATTTAGTAATTGTCGTAGGACTATTCCATTAGCCACACAAAACCGATTAATACTAGGCCTACTATATATATAAATATATATATATATATATATATTATATATATAATATATTATATATGTAATATATATATAATATATTATATATGTAATATATATAATATATTATATATATTATATATATAATATATATATATATATATATATATATATATATATATATATATATATATTAGTGGCGACTCGTGACATTTTTGTTCAGGCATGCAATGTTATGGAATGGAAGAAAAACATCCGCCTAACCCTCTTGCCCAAACTTTGCATATTGTTTACATAGAACTTAGCAAATTAAAGGTGTTTTACAAACTTTTGGGGACCTCTTTGAAGGAAAGTTCATTTAATGTTAGGCTTAAATATGCGAACAAAAAATTAGACATATTTATATATAGTAGTTACCGAATTGATCTAAAGAAAAGATACAAATTTAAAATTTACCTTAAATAATTGTGAAGCATTATTTGAATTGAAATTCTGCTCTCCTAGTTTTCCTGCAAAATTCTTCGATGACCAAATTGTAAAAGTAC